>APFE030920500.1:37953-65264 GCA_000404065.3 Pinus taeda | reverse complement strand
TATATATATATATATATGCAATTGGGCCAGTCTCATACTCGCTTGACATGGCATCAATTATGATCTCTACTACTATAATCCCTAGGTAAACCATGTCATGAGCACATGACCACAACCATGGGTAAAATTAGGGGATTTGAACGTAGAATATCATGGTACACAACACATCAATATCACTAAAATTGCCAATTGAGCTATCCTCAAGCATTAATGGAAGGAAATATATTAATACAATATTTATAATTATCCACATCTAAAATGAAAAGTATAAATTTATCATTTTTTTGTCGTGATATTTCTTGAAAGTTGTAAGGAACAATTCCTAGCCATTGTAAAATATTTGATAGTTAGTAATTTAATGTAAAAATAATTTCTACCATTTTTAAAAGAGTAATTTCATTTTAGTTGTCTATAAGTATTAATATATTAGATATTTTATATAAGGAGGTGTTTGATAGCCATTTCACAGTAGGCCTTCCAAAATTTAATTTAATTATTAATAATTATTAGGTGGATAGTGGAGATTCGACCTCCATGGAATATGTCCCAATATTCATAGTAGTATACATTAATCAATCGTTAAGATTTATCTCCAAGGTATTTATACTCTTTTAATTAATTTACCTATTAATTAATTAAGGAAAATTTCATCATTACTAGTAAGTACCTCTTTATTTTGACAAAGTCGATGAGGGGATGGAGAGCTCTGGTGAACATGAAGGTTTAAGGTTTGGCACAGACTTGCAATGGTAGGCCTGCACAGATCACGACAACCTTGCTAACATTCTCCAATAATATGACAAACCATAAGCGACAAGGAACAACACGCGAATCATGAACGCCCCTGAGGGGAAGGATACGATGCCTGCCCCCAATGAAAGTGAAAACACTCAAATGCCTGAGGAAGATATCAGGCAAACTATCTAGGATGAAATAAGAGCAAGAACCAATACACAAACTGCCAAGACGACTGAAAATGAGACTCCCAAAGTTACATCGGCTACCTGCAAGCTAGTTGCAGCTGAAAGACATAAGATTGAGCTCCCAAGTAACGAGATCAACACTTAGATCCAATACATGAAGGATCATGCCTTGATTGGGAAATTTATAGGCTTTTGGCCTACAAAAAGAGCTCTGTAAGGATGGATCACAGCCAAGTGGAAGCTGAAAGGACACATTACCCTGCAGTGGGGGTCTAAGTGTTTCTTCACGACAGTTTTCAACTATCTAGAAGACCGAAAGAGAGTCTTTGATGGAGGGCCGTACTTTTTCAATGTAGCTGGACTGTATCTAAGGGATTGGGTTGAAAGATTCAATCTGGATAAAGAAGATCTTAGCTAGGCACCAGTTTGGATCTGCCTCTGCTCCCTTCCTCTGGAGTACTGCGATGAAGATTCGCTACAAGATATTGGAAATGGTTTAGGGGAATTCATCAAAATTGAAGAGGAGACAAAACTATGAAGCTATACCTCCTATGCCCGAATCTGTGTCTATATGCATCTAAGCAAGGCTCTTCCGGATGTGGTAAGTCTATACCATGATGATTTTGAATGGGTTCAATCAATAGATTATGAACATGTCCCGTTTCAATGCAGGAAATGCCATGCCCTTGGCCATCTATTTTGTGATTGTCCTTTAAATCTGAAGACCTCATCCCCCATCTCTTCCAATAAACCTTACTTGGATGGCTTCACCAAAGTCACCAACCACAGAAAGAACCACAAAAAACTATTTCAAACCCTAAGACACTTTTTTCCAACTCTTCAATGCATTCCACAAGTAATAGATTTAAAACCCTGGCCCAGCCAGAGATAAATAACTTTGAAATCCTTGCTCACTCAGAGGAGATGCCTAAGATGAAAGCATATTTTATCCCCATTGGCTCCAAGAAGACCCAAAACTCTAAGCAAACCATAGACCTCACCTCATCCACTCCTAGTATGGTCCTAGCATGGAACACTCAGGGCATGGATGTGGACAACATGCAACCCACAACCACAGCTGCAACAAAAACAACAGAGGAAAGGAGTGAAACCCAGCACATGGAAGAGGAGACCGGAAGCATAGATATTGGAGATCTGGATATACTTGGCTTAGAACAAGCTTGCAAGACAAAAGATTATGACAAGATTCCAAAAAGACAGCAGGAAAACCTGGAAGTGATCCTTCCCAGAGCACAACCGCAAAGAACCCTTGGCATACAGCCTGGAAGTTAATGGGACGGTAAAAACATTACCAAAGACAATAAAAATAGAGGGAGGAAAATGGATCTTCAATGAACCATCCACATTGGGGAAATGTTGGTGGAATTGGGAAGATATTCTAAGCTTACAAAATATTACAACACCCTCCCCAATATTACATCATGAAGCTAACTTCATGGAATACTAGAGGGCTCAATAGCGCCGTGAAATATAGATTGATAAAAAGTATGATCCAGCAAGAGAAACCCCAAATCTTCTTCTTTCAAGAAACCAAATGAAACTCAACAACTCTGGACCAAACCCTTGCAAAAGCACGGCTAGGTAGTATAGTAGTTGCAGTGGATGCCTCAGGAGCTTCATGAGGCCTTGCAATAATTTGGGATGAACGAGCCATCATGCTTACTAACATTCATGCAAGTAAGCACTTCATTCAAGCTACCTTCCACATAACAGGAACAAATATACATGGTCACTTAACTAATGTCTACTTCCCCTAGGAGGCAATGCACTAGATAGACATACAGAATACCCTATCTCTGATCAATGCTGACAGAACTCACCCACTCTGGATCACAGGAGGAGACTTCAATATGATAACAAAACTAGAAGAAAAGAGAGGAGGCAGGAATAAACTGGATAAGGAAAGCAATCATTTAAAAAACTTCATCCAAAACAATTGGCTCAATTATATGCCATTTAATAATGGAATCTATACATGGAATAATAAAAGAGTAGGCTCACAACAGATAGCCTCTTGATTGGAAATATTCTTGCTCTTCGACAATGCAATCCATTTGGGCGGGGACCTCTCAGCTTCAATTCTGCCTCTCTCAGGCTCATATCATTGGTCAATTTTGCTTCAATGGACAAGATCAGGCAACACTACACATCGAACTTTCCTCTTTGAAGCTTTCTGGCTATCACATCCAGATTTCAACAACCTAATAAATACGGTCTGGAATAGCTTCAAGCCTCCGGAAGGCTCAAAAATGTATCAATTCCAGCAAAAACTCAAAAATCACAAAATCAACATTAAACAATGGAACCACTCTACCTTTGGTAATATCTTCTAGGCGCAAAAGGCTCTAGATAAAGACATGAAAAGATTACAGTAGAGGATCATCATGGAAGGAAGATCAGAGGAACCCTCAGAGCAGGAAAAACACCTGCAATCACAAATATTAGAAAGAGCCAAGCAAGAAGAAATACTTTGAAGCAAAAATCAAGAGTTATATGGCTTAAGGAGGGAAAAATAAATACAAAGTTTTGTCATCGCACTATTGTTCAGAGGCGAATAATAACATCACTCACATCCAGAATAGGCAAGAGGAAAGAGTAGAAAATCACGAGTATATAGAACAAGAACTTCTCACCTACTTCAAGAAGGTTTACCAAGAACCACAGATAGATAGGAAGTCGGCCATAGAAAAATAACCAACATTATACCAAAAGTCATAACAAAGGAACACAATCAGCTCCTCCTCGGACTGATTTCCTTACAGGAGGTGGAACATGTTATGCGGCAATTAAAAGAGGGAAAGTCACCTGGTCCTGATGTCTTCACATCCAACTTTTTCCATAATTATTGGGATTTGATTAAAATGGACGTTTGGCAGGTAGTTGAGGAATCCAGGACTAATCGATGGATGCTTCCCTCCATGAATGCAACCTTCATCACCCTCATTCCCAAGGAAGCACAATCTCATACCCCTGACAAATTCAGGCCTATCGCTCTGTGTAATGTCATTTACAAAATTGTCTCCAAAGTCATTGCCTTGAGACTCAAACCGCTACTACCACTACTTATATCACCATAAAACAAAGTGGGCAATAGCTGGAGATTGGCGGAAAGACTGGAAATCATTGAAATGTGTCTCTCTACCCACAAAGCAGTCAATCTCAAGCACATTTTCCTAGATGGCAATAAAATGGCTGACCTTTTAGCTAATATAGGGGTGGAGAGTGGAATGACTCTATATGTAGGCTCGCTAACCATTATAGCCACTGCGCTCCAGCTAAAGGAATACAATGAATTAGTGAAGATTGAAATGGAACAAGGAGAAGAAGCACACCTGGATGCGGGTGAAAATCAAAACATTAATGAGGATTAGACTAGAAGGTGGCGAGAGGATGAGCCACATGGCCGTCAGCGTTCCCTTCCAAGCCAGCCTGAGCCGAATTTATGGCTGCCTGCAAGTAGAATTTAATGAGTGCTCGGGCTGAGAACTAGCCATTA
Organism: Pinus taeda; assembly: GCA_000404065.3. Taxonomy (NCBI): domain Eukaryota; kingdom Viridiplantae; phylum Streptophyta; class Pinopsida; order Pinales; family Pinaceae; genus Pinus; species Pinus taeda. The sequence goes on along the minus strand of APFE030920500.1, from coordinate 60,824 downwards.
TGTGTACATAAATGGACTCCCCTCACCAGACTGCAGACCCTCCCCCCCTGCACCATTGCAATTGTCTTCCCTAAGTTGTTGAACCCTGTTCTCACACTGTCACAGGGAGTTATTGCTAGTTAGTGAGTTGTGTTGACCTTGGCAATGGACATCACTATTCTCAATCTAGGCTTTGCATTTTGACTTCTGCTCAACCTCCCCTTGCTCATCCCTTGCTTAATTCCTCAGCCATCTCTCCCACTGATAACTTGGCTTGCAATTTTACCATGGCTCACATTCGTCATCGCATGAGAAGCTGTAGAGGTGGAAGTCATGGTGGCAGCATGCACCCTCCGGAAATGTTGAATCCCTAACCCTGCCTCCCCCTCCCCTTCCCATGAAATTCTTCACCCCCATAGCTCTGTCTCCGAAAGGTATTCTAACACCAAGTGGACGGGGATGTGTAGAGTTTCCAGGAGTTTTTTGAAGAGATGTCGCGGTCCACACTGCCAATTTCCCATTGCCCCCTCACCCAGCTCCCCACTCGACCCAATTTCGCTTCCACAAGTCCTTGAACAAACCAATCATTACTGCCACCATTACCATCGTTTTCACTGAAGAAAATGACTCGTAAGATGCCCCGTCGGGAAGTACTAGAGCGCAACAATAGGAGGCATGCAGGTTAAGGAATGGATGAGATTCTAGAAAGCAGGCAATGGATGCAGAAATGGGTACTCTTCATGGAAAGGCCCTAGGTGGCAGTTAGCAAGTAGCAGGAGGAAGTTCTGGAGACACGCAACCACCAAGTGGCAACATGGTCGACACGTTAGGACTGCTTGTATCTACTGGCAGCTCTAGTGGCATCCAAACTACCCGTGGGCCACACAACGGCGTGTTGGAGGAGGAGGATGACTGGTATCAGTATGCGCACCTCATCAAAGAGGAACCCACCTCGGATGAGCTTAAGTGAAGACGTGTGGCAGCCAAGTGCCACCCATATGAAAGTTGAGATCTCCTTTGTTGACTGGCTCTTTTCTGTTATGTTTGTTCGGTTGGAAGTTATCTAGGTTTATGACTGTTCTGTTGGAACTTCTCTTGTTTTGTTATTTCCTATTTTAAAGACTGATATCCCATATCTGGGTGTTTTTTCACGGACTGGTTTCTCCATCGATGGGGTAGTTAAGTTACTTTCTGATAGACAATGTTCAGGAATGCTGAGGTTTGTGCCTCATTGTAATCATATTTTGTTACATATTAATAGATTAACTTTACTTAGAAATTTTTTTATGGAAAATGTTATAGTTGGTGTTCCTATGAAATCATGTTTCTAGATGTGGGACAATTCCCCCATAGAGCATGCTTTGTGGGGCTTCACCTCACCTAACATAGATCTTTGTTGTCTATTATGCTAAGTGGTTCAACTCTAGTTTAGAGGATAGATTATTCTCTTTACAAAGTTTTTATGAAAATTGTAATTCAAGGAGGTCATAACCCCACAGATCATGACCTCTAATGCATGCATCACTTGTCTCATCACTGTGAAAGGAGAAGGAAAAGAAAAAAAGTGGAGGTTACCTGTGGGACACTCGTGGAAACATGTAATTTTTCACCCTCGTTATGATGAAAATTTAAGCTTGGTGGGCCGACAAAGGTTGGGTTATTCATACTATGTTCAATACCTCTGGTTTTATCAACTCTTTCAATTATTTAGCTTCTATGTGGGGGCTGTTTGCATATAGTTTTCAGAGTGCATTGGTTGTGTTACTATTTTTTGGATTATTGTTTCTTTGTGGACATGAGACCCTCTAGAGTAATTTCCTCTTTTTCCATATGATCTTCAACCTCTCAAGAAGCTACTTTGGACTCCCATGGTAAATAATGTTTTCTTTGGCTTTAATTTTATTCTATTCTCTATTTTCATACCTCATTAGTTTAGTTTTTCTTAGGGGGTGCCCTCACTTTGTTTCCTACTACTTGGAATATCATGCCCCAACAAAGGATATTTTTTATTAAGGGTTTGGTCAGAATCCCAAGGAGAAAATGCAAAGGAAATTGGTTAACATGAAGACGTGAACACTGACGACCACAAATCCTACTTTGAGTGTGAAATTCAAGCTGAAGTAGCCAACTAGGTTGTTGATCCTGGACATACTATGGGAAGACAAAGCTATTATATGAACACCATTACCCTCCGGTGGTAAATGAATACACTCTCGAACAAGGTCCTTGAGAAACAAAACTAAGACCATAATGACATTCTCTTTGCTAAATGAAATTCAAAGAGTTTAATGACATGAGTATTCATGTCTTGCTAGTTTGGATGCTCTGTTACCTCACATAAAAGACGATCTCTAATGTGGTTTTAAACTTCTAAATCCATCCATTTCTATTCCTAAGATTTGGCCCCAATCACTTCACCAAATAGTTGATGTCATATTTAGCAATCCAACTTATGGTTTTTACTTTTAGTGGTTCATTTTTTTTAAATTTTTCTTGAACATAATAACTTTAATTGTTGGAATTTTGATAGATCTAGACTATTGTACATCATCAACAATACGAGTTTCACTTGTGGAAAATTCTAACTGGACTCAACTCAAACATTGATATCTAGTTTTGTATCAAGTCATTTTGAGGAATATAATTTCAAATTAGCAAACAAAACAAATAAAATAAGGTTTAGTTCAATTTTGTTATTTTTTAAAATCTGGACAATATGAGAAGTATCTTAGAGTAAGTGTTTTTGATGTTTATCGTGGATTAATGCCTATATGTATTTACCAACCATTTAATTTATATGGATTTGCTAGTTTATCCGTATTTTAAAATTTGATTATATATTTTTGGGATCATATATTATTATTTGAATAATTTATAGATTTTATATTCATGTTTTTGATATCTACCTTATGGATTTTGAAGATCTAACTTTAGATTTCTAAATTCTCCTTTTGTACTTTTAAATATACTTCAAGGAGAAGCCCAATATGGGGGGGAAGTTGTAGATGTTTACACTCATTTACTAACACTACAACATTTCTCTAGTACTAGGTTGTAGAGAGCAACTCAACCCATAAATTGTAAACATTTGAATGTTGACTTTATATGTGACAGATGTTGTAGTTTCCTTAAAATGAAATATTAGATATATAACTATATGGCTTACCTTGACTTCAATAAAATTAATAAAAAAATATAAATATTTCTAGAGATGTGAAATTTATATAATATAAACAATATTATTAAAAACTAACTTGATGAAGTATTAATTTTGACACTTATTATAAATTAATATCTATACTATTCATAATTAAATAAAAAATAAAAAAATAATATAATGATAGGTAAAATAATTATTAATCATAAATAATTTTGTCCACAGTTCAAAACTTCTTACAATTACATCCATACATTATGGTGACCCTTTTTATTTTAAACTTTTAATCACTTATATTTTTAAATAAAAAATGCATTAATTCATCTCTCCTTATAGGGTGATATATTTGATAAAATGACATGTCCAGCCGTCGGCTTAAAAAAAATCACAAATCACAACGTAACCAAAAATCACTATTTAGACATGTGGCTAATGCAATTTCGAAATAAATACTCATTTCTGTCAAAGATTTCACGTGCAAGGTATTTCATCCAGAAAAGGGTAAAGCCAGATTCGAGAGTGCGGCAAATCCTTGGAAACAATGGAAGGGAATTCTCATAACGATTTTCCCAGAGAACATATTCTCGATGTTATGCGATGTCTGGAAGCGGAAGCCCGCGAGGAAAATGCAGGCATTCTTCCTGCTGCTTCACAAACGTCAACAGTCGCTACAACAAGAATTGAAAATGACCATTTGGTGTCGATTGTGAGGTTTCATCAACCGAATAGAATTAGAATCCAGAGTTTATCAGAGAATATTGATATACGTGAATTAGATGATGAATGGCGTGACGCGATTGTTAATCGTATGAGAATCAATGAAGGTGGACATGACGAGAGAGAAGACTATCTCACAACATTTACATTTCCAGAGAATACTATTGTTTTTCGATGCATACGTGATTTTTACCGAGGACTGGATTTGGATTTTCAAATTATATGGAATTCCAGATTCACATGGAGTCAGATCAAACAACATTTGGAGGACTATACGTATAACTTTGATTTCAGACGTGAAATGATCCATATTGGAGAAACTCCAGCGGAGGAAGAAGGGCTTGATAGCCTAATTAGTAGTCCCGCGGACGAAGAAGTGCCTAATAGCCTAATGATCCATATTGGAGAAAGTCTAGCGGAGGAAGAAGGGGCTGATAGCCTGATTAGTAGTCCTGCGGACGAAGAAATTAGTAGTCACGAAGAATTGCATAATAGCCTAATGATCCATATTGGAGAAAGTCTAGCGGAGGAAGAAGGGCCTGATAGCCTAATTAGTAGTCCCGCGGACGAAGAAATTAGTAGTCCCGCGGAGGAAGAAGTAGCTAATAGCCTTCGTGTAGTAGTGGATGGGTTGCCATTAGCTGTGGTTAGCCAAGAAAGTGAAAGCAGTGATGGAGTGATATGCCCAATTTGTCACGAAACGTTTTCCAGTGAAGAGCCTGCAAAAGAATTGCCATGCAAACACCTCTATCATTCCAAGTGCATTCTCTTATGGCTTCACCGCATAAATTCTTGTCCAGTGTGCAGATGTGAGCCTGCGTTGGTTTTCTCAAACGACGTGGATTAAATATTGACCTCATAGTTTGGTTTTGGTTTTTATTTTCATTTCATTTAATTCGCATTTCGCTGGTATTACGTTTAATTCGCATTTCGCTCCATAATACGATAACTTTAAATATTTTGGTTTTTATTTTCATTTTATTTAATTCGCATTTTAAATGAGGTTCACGTATGAAAGGTATCCATACATAATAATCAATATTAAAATATTTAATGACACATTTAACTATTGAATTATTTTTTTATCCTCGGACTAGTACTTCTAGGGTTGCTAAATCTAGATATAGGAATTATTTGATGCCCATCCTTCTCATCTAGATTTCCCATAGAAATTATAATTGCCCATAGAAATTAGAATGGATTTATCGTGTAACTGAAAGTAAATTCATGGAAATGACTAGATTCTCATCCATAATTCAAAAGTTAGAGGTTGTTCGTGGAAATCAATCTGAACAAACATACCTGACATCAAACCTTTCTTGAGTAGGAGAGGTGTCAAATGCATTAATCAACTCGTCTATAAGGTGATCTCATTTCTTTGTTCCATTATCCATTTCATCCCCCTCAGCGTCTGCTCAACTCTCCCCAAAATGAGATTGCTGCGAGAGGCCTGAATTTGTACTGTTGCAATTTCCTTAAGAAGCACAGAGTTCATGTTTTCTAATTCTTCTTGGTTCTAGTTATGTACCTGCACATTCCACTACCTCATTTCCTCCTCTTCTTCCTCCTAGACAACCTTATTCATTTCCATGGCTCTGGCTACCACAAGCTGATTGATCTCAGTTCTCTCCCCCAACCATTTAGTTGCTCCCATCAGTCAGTAACATGGTTTAAAATTTTAGTTTTGATCCATTTACTTACCACCCTTTCATTGCCAGAAATTTGGTTTCCCAGGGTTTGAAAATGGTGTGATGGCACATAACGCACCAAGGGTTGGCCTGTAATTTGGACCATTTCATTTCCTCCACTCAAAATAGCCACAGGAACCCCTCGTTGCCCTTGTTGCTGGCTTTCTGAGGGTTTGTGCAGATCATATTTTCTCTCCAGCTGTCATGAGGGACGACTTTCTCTCCTTTTTTCCATGGATTTCCTACTCATTTTCCTTCTAGTCCTTTCTACAGGATTGATAGGTGCTAGGGTTTGGCTGCCTACAGGGTTATCTCGCCTTCCAGAGATTCCACCCTTCCCCACCATGAGAGCTATCTTAGGTTTGGGTTTTCCTTTTCTCAAGAGGCCTTAATTCAATATCCCTGGATGACCAGTAGATCTCCTTGGGGCTAGGGCTTTCTGGCTTGTTCCTCTGGTGCAGTAAGGACACTGCTTCCTTGGTTTGACGTTTCCTATAGACAGGCTACGTCTACCTTCTGATTTCGGCCTCATGGTTTCCTCAAGAGAACTTAGACTCCAATTTCTAGCTACCACGTAAAAGACCGAACAAGAGAATGAGTCTACATACCACCTTTCCCCGCCATTGTTGTAGCCTTTGTCTAATCGCTGCTCCTGTCTACCACCTTTCTTCGTTCCCTCCAATTTCGTGCTCTGCTGCATGCAAATTCCTAATGCCACCTCAGGCCCTCTTTGGTTTATTCCTATCCATCTATCCCTTCTGACCTCCACCTATCTTGTTTCTTTCCCGGCACACTTTCTCAAGTCCTTTTCTTGGGATGTGCCTTGACTGTTCTATGTGCCTTTACTCCTCATAACTCCTACATCCTCCTAGCTACTCCTACCGTATACACTCTGTCCTTCTGCTGCCACTTTCCATCCCTTCTCTGACCATTTGCCTCACTCCACACCTGTCCTCCAGCATCTCATTCCTTAATTGCACCTTTGCTGGCTTCTCGGGATGCAATCCATCCCTGCCCTGCTCTGTCATCTACCCTTTTTGCCATTTACTCTGTTCATTTCTCACGTGTGTCATATCTGTTGTCACCAGCTGTGTACTTTCCCCGCGTCTACCACTTGCTACCTTTTCCTAAAAATTCCTCTCTGGATCACTATTGTCACCGTTATCGATGTCTAGGAGCTTCTACAACTACTCCTTCTCCTCCGGATAAGGGAGCTCTATTCCTCTGAGGTCCATCGACCTTCCGCTGTTTCCGCTTCCCCAAATAGCTAGCTAGTCTGTCGATCTATTGCTTGTCCACCTTACGAGTGTGGGAATAAGATAGTCTATTTTATTTATCAGTTTCCCCATTTCACTTATTAACCATGTTGTTCTCCAGCTCCTACTAATATTTTCTGCCGGTGTCTTGTTTTGCAGTTGTTTTACCATGTCAACTACCAGTTTCGAATCACCTTCAATTTGAAGGTTTTGGTGCTTTTCCTGAATGGAAATTTCGAGTCGTCGTTTTAGCACATGTAACTCCGCTTCATTGTTCGTTGCTTCTCTAGAATCCATAGCAAAAATTCTCAGAGTTTTTCCGCCTTCATTCCTAATTAGCCCCCCTATTCCTGCTTCTCTCTTGTTGCCTTTTGCTGCCCCGTTAAAGTTTAACTTGACAAAGCCTTGTGGCGGATCCCTGTAAGTTCTTGTCTTTTCAACCTCTCTGTTTTGGTTTTTACTTTGGGTTCTGGCTATCATGCTTTTTTTAACTGTAATTGCTGCAGAATTATCTCCACTCTTTGGTTAATCTTCCAATCTTTGTTGTTCCACCTTTCTGTTAAAATTGTTTCACTAATATTTTTTATTGTTTGTTTCCATACATTGGCTGGGGTTCTCTTTTCTTCTTTAAATATCACATTGTTTCTTTCCTTCCAAATATTCCAAAGCATGAACCATACGGACATCATCCATGTGCGGTTTAAGATTTGGTTCTGTTAAGGTTTTCTTGGCAAATTTTCCAAAGTATTTTTTATATTATTGTAGTTTCTGTGACAATTTTCAAAGAGTTGCTACTGATGGTGCAGCTATTTATTAGGTGCTCCATCGTCTCCTCCTGTTCGTGGCATAACGTGCATCATGAGGGTCCCTGCATTCCTTTTTTCTGAATTTGATCCCACGTTATGCCTGTCCATGGTGTAAGATCCATAGAAAGAAAGTTACTTTGGGCCAAATCTTGATTTTCTAGATGTTTTAACATTTTTTTGATTATGTCTGTTGATTATTCCCTACCTTTAAATAATAACCTTCTGCTATAGAGAATGTGCCTTTTATTCGGGTTCCCCATCGGAGTATATCCTGCCGTGTTTTTACCGCAACTTTCCTGGATGCCATTTCTCTGTTGTAATCACCCTATCTCGCTGTCTCTGGGGCTGCTACCTAGTCATTATTTTTCTTCCAATTTTACCATTATTCCCCTATGCTTGGTTTCCAGAAGTTTCTAACCAATTCCCCCTCTGTTCAAGAGGTAAATTCATGGATATCTTGGAGGGTTTCTTTATGGAGAAGTTTTTCTCGTTGTTTCCATGATTCCTCCCAGAACTTGGTTGTGTCCCCCTCTCTTACCTCCCAAAAGATGTAGTTTCTTATCAGTTCCTTATTGTTCCTTGTCAAATTCCATATTGCTGATCCTTTTTCCTCTGTTTTTCTTCTCATCATGTCCTCTAGTTTCTCTGCTACCTCGTATTTCTTCTCCCAAATTTTCTTCCATAGGTCCTGTTCGCCCTGTGTCCACCTCCACCACAATTTTGCGCCCATCACTTGATTGAGTATATAAGGGTCACATAGACCTAAGCCTCCATCTATGATTGGCTTGCTGAGCCATTCCCAAGAGAGTAATACCCATTTTCATGTTTTACTTGTTCCTTGCCATAAAAATTTCTTAAACATGGCTACTAATTTTTGACAAATAGATTTAGGAACAGCTTGGCTAGATATCTAGTATATTGGGATGGATTGCAACACTGCTCTTAGTAGGATTATCTGGCTAGGGGTATTCAGGGATCGGAATGTCCAATTGTCTATCTTTTTCCTTATCTTGCCTATGACAGGTCCCCAATTTGCTACTCTATACTGATACTAATTCAGCATTATGCCAAGGTACTTTGCTAGGAAGCTTCCTACTGGGAATCCCATTGTTCTAGCCATGAATCTTTGGGATGCTACCTGAGTGTTAAAGAAGAATATTTATGATTTCTCATTGTTAATCTCTGTCCCTGAGGCTTTCGTGAACTCTGAGAGAAGTTTTAGGATCTATTGGGCTTCCCTGAGGGTGGCTTGTCTATAGATCATTACATCATCTATGAATTGCTGGTGTGTTATAGGAATTTCATTACCCCAAATTCGCAATCCCTTTATCTTTTCATTGGCTAGGCACACTTTCACCACCCTGGCCAGACCTTCTACTGCTAGAATGAATAGAAACGAGGAGAGGGGTTCTCCCTACCTAAGCTCTCTCGTGGGGTTATAAAGGCTTTCTAGGGGGTTCCATTTAGCATAACTTACGTCGCCGAGGTGCTTACCATTGACATTATCCATTTCACCCATCTCTCGTCAAAGCCATAAGCCTTTAGGATACCCCCCAGATAATCCCAACTAAGACAGTCATAAGCCTTTGCCAGATCCAGTTTTATTAGCATGCCTTTGTTTATGGAGTTTTTCAGTGAGTGTATTACCTCTTGAACAACTACTACACCATCCGTTATTTGTCTGCCCTTAACAAAACCAGTTTTCTCCTGAGCTATGAGGTCAGGCAAGATTGGTTTAAGTCTGTTTCCCATTGTTGTAGCCAATATTTTGTATACTACATTACATAGAGATATTGGTCTGAAGCCCTGCGGTTCTCTCGAGTTCTCCATTTTTGGGATTAGAGCATGGAAGGTGGCATTTAAGGCCGGATGCATGTGCTTCATACATCTTGATTCTTCCACAAGTTCCACAAGGTCCTGGCTCATGAAACTCCAGGAGGCTTGGTAAAATTCTATTATAAATTCATCTTGCCCGGGGCCTTGTTCTTTGCCATTTTGTTTACCACTTCCTCCACTTCTTCTTTCGTGATCACCCTGAGTAGAGCCAGATTTTGATCTCTGCTCACTTTTTTAGGAATATATTGGTACACATTAGTAATTTCCTCCTCCCTTCATATATTAGGTTCTGTTAATATCCCTTTGAAGTAATCTAGCAATAACTTCTCCATTTCTTCTTGTTGAAGTACCATGTTCCCTTGATTGTCTTTTAGTAAAAAGATTCTATTATGTTGTTTGTGGTACAACATTGCTTTGTGAAAGAATTTTGAAATTTCCCCCACTTCTTGCAACCATTCAACTCATGATTTTTGTTTCCAAAGAATTTCTTCCTACTTTCTTTTTTCTTTGATTTGGTTAATCACCCTCCCTTCCTCCTCTGCCAACTCATCACTTCTTCCTCCCTCTATGATTTGTTGTTGGATTCCTTCCATTCTTATCTATAGTTTTTCTTTCTCTTTTTGAATGTTACCAAATTCCTCTTTGTTCCATTTCTTCATTTTTCCTTTTAGGTCTTTTAGTCTAATTTGGAACGTATGCATTTTGTTCCTACCTTCCATGCCAATTTTCCTCTCCTGCCACTACATTTTCATTTTATTTATGAATTTTGGATCTCTTACCCAAAAGGCCTCGAACCAGAAGGGTCTTTTTTTATTCTAAGGGTTCATAGCAATCTCCAGTTTAATAGGCCAGTGGTCTAACTCTATAAATGGGAGAATGGAAGCTTCATAGAAGATGTCATTTCCTATTAATTATTCAGAGGCTAGAAATTTGTTTAGTATTGACGTGATTTGTTTGTTCCCACCTCTTCTGTTATTCTAGGTAAATTTTCCATTTATAGTTGGAATGTCCACCAACCTTAATTTCATTTGCAGATCTTGGAATCTCTCCATCTTTGGCTCTTCCCTCTGTATTCTTCCTTTCTTCTCTTCTTTGGATGTTTTCATATTGAAGTCTCCTACAATGATCCACATCTATTCCTGATGCATATTCCCAAGATTTTGCATATGAGTGAGGAATAAACCTCGATCTACTAGGGTGTGGGGCCCATAGACTACTGAAACTAAGAACCATTCACTTTTCCCTATGAGTCTAAACTTCTCTGTAAGGATTCTGGGCATTCCTATCCACCAGTCTGTTATAACTTCTATTGGATTCCAGATGACTGCTATCCCTCCTGCACTTCTTTTAGCATCTATGGTTACTTGCTCATACCTAGGTTTAATTTTATTTAAAATTTCCTACATCTTTTGTCTGAGATTTTGGTTTCCTGGAGCAGCATAATCTGTGGTTTGTCTTTTCTCAGTTGTTCCGCTAGATGTCTCTACTTTCCTTACTATTAAGACCTCGTGTATTCTAGGATGTCGTTATCATTGAGGGGTTTGATTGAGGGTTTGGAACACCACCGAAATGAGAATAAATCTCCCTGTGTTCACTAACATTTCCCCCATTAGTTGGATGGAATCTTTAATATTTTTTTGTCCTCATTTTTTTCCCTCCTTTTACTTGTCCTTGCTGGTCTCGTTGACTGTCCTTCTAATTCTCTTAATGTTCTTTAGTTGTTGTTTTTCCTTTTTCCTATTTGGCTTGATATTACTGGAATGTTTCCGCATAGAGTCTTTTCTGATCCTCAGGGATAAATTGCTCATCCAAGCTTCTCCATTCATTTAATAACTTTCTCAGGACTTCTTCTTCTATACTTAGGTCTTCCCCCCTATTTATCTCCATTTCTGTCTCCATGTTTTCTGTCTGTTCTTCCTGTTCTTTACCTTTTTCTAGAATATCACTCAGTGCCTTTCTCTTAGTATGGGTCCTTTTGCTACTGGAGGTTGTGTCTTTCTCTTTGTCTTCTTGGTATTCCATGGTTTGATCCTCATCTTCCCCTTCTTCTTGGAGGATTTCGAAGCTATTTGATTCTCCTGGGTTTGTTTGTTGTACCTTTTTTCCTTCATTTGAGTTTTCTTGTGTTGGTCTTCTTCTGCTCTTCTTCCATTGTTATGGGACATTCTTTGACCAAGTGTCCATATTCGTGACATCTGTGGCATCTAAAAGGTATATGTTCATAGTCCAGGGTTTGCTGCCAAACTTCTTTGTGGTACTCTAAATCCACTATATCTGGAATCGGGTTAGCAATTTTCATGTATACACATATCCTAACATACGAAGTGTACCTTCCTTTTTTCGTTGTTTCTTCTATTTTCACAAATCTCCCTATCGTGTTTCCTATCCCTTCCAAAATTTCCGGGTCACAGAAGTCCATTGGTAAACCAAATAATCTAGCCCATGCTGGTGCTGCTAATTTTTTTTTCTTATCGGAGTTATAACATTCTTCCCAATATCTCATGAATAGACCAACATTATAGTAAAAATAAGGACCATTCTCAAACACTCTTTCTTTGTCTTCCAGGTTAGAGGAGATTACCATAAAGAAGCCTTTTTCTCCCAGCTTCAGCTTGATGTGTCCTAGGGGCTGCCATTTTTGTTGAATCCATCTAGTGAGGTCTTTTTTGGATGACCAGATTCCAACGAACTTACAGATCATGGCATGATCCTTCATGTAGCTTCTGTACCTTTCCAGTTTATTTGGAGGGATTACGAACTTTGGTTTCTCCTCCACACATGGTAGACATTTTCCCCTTTTGCTTGCCTGCCAGGTCGCACCTAGGACAGGACCTGCGTTGTGCTTCTCTATTGCCAGCTAACTGTTTTGTCCTTCACCTGCCCTGGTGTCTCGGTAGGAGGGGAGATCTCCCCTCTTGACCTCTTCCATCATGTTCTTTGCTCTCGGTTTCCCCACTTGTCTTTTGTTGTTACTCTCTAGTTTCTACACCATTAACTTTCTTGGTTTATCCCCGCCATTTTACCTCATGGTCGCCATTAGGTTTTAGTTGTAGAGCTAAATGGTTGCAATATTAACCTGAATTGATTCGCATACATATTAAATTTTTATATTATTATTTACATAATAATTATAGATAAGTAAATTAAAATTATAAAAAACTCATTTTAAGTAAATTAAATTTATAAAAAACTCATTTTAATGACATATTTAATCATTGAATTATTTTTTTATCCTTGGACTAGTACTTCTAGTGTTGCGAGATCTAGGACACCTCCAAATTGGCGTGACATCAAATAATTCCTATAAATTGTTTTCACCATATCCCATAGTTATATAATAGTTCCCTATCATCACTTATTAACTTCATAATAGTTCCCTACCATCAATTCTTAACTTCATAGTTTCTCTCAGAAAGTGACAAAAATATTTTAATAGAAAATGCTTTAATAAGTGACAAAATTATTTTAATAGATATCGGCACAGCCTAATAAACTTGTTATCCAATCTACTCTCATCTCATCTACCGATCCTTCTCGTCTAGATTTCCCATGTAAATTATAATTACCTGTAGAAATTAGAATGGGTTTATCAGGTAACTGAAAGCAAATTCATGGAAGTGACTAGATTTTTATCCATAATTGAAAAGTTAGAGGTTGTTCGTGGAAATCAATCTGAATAAACATACCGACATCAAACCTTTCTCAAGTAGGAGAGGTGTCCAATGCATTAATCGGGTCATCTATAAGGAGACTACATGTGTATTCCCATGAAAAAATAAACGTGGTCACTTTTTAACAAAGTGCTTTAATATCTTCGAGCATCCTTCTCGATTCTATGGTAGTCAGTTCGTGCCAGTAAAACCTAATGAGTATCTTTGAGTGAGATTCATAAAATATGGCACTAAGTCTCCAAGTGGTTCACTGCCTTGCACATAAGGACTATTTTATTAAGGCTTTTGATATTATATGATAAAAATATTATAATTTTCTTTTGAAAAACAAAATTGTATTTTGGAAAAAATATGTTCCTTAGCTTTTTTCTCTCGGCCTTTTTCCAAAAATATGTTGGGCTTAGTATTAGGACTGAGCGTCATCTCTAAGTCACAAGTCTAATATCATATTTATCAATTGATGATCAAAGTAGGTTGATTGATCCATGCCAACTCACTCACAAGGCATTGAGAAGTGGAGCCACCAAGGAATGTTGTTACATCATGTGGGATGTTTGAAAGATATAAATTATTTTATCTTTGGTAGAATTTTTTTATGAAGGCATACATATTTATAAATGGATTAGGGCATTGGGGCATGAGTGCGAACAAATGGTATTTGAATAAGAGTAGACTATGTTGAATGGTAGTGCATAATTACATTCCGGAAAAATTGAGAATATATATAATAGCTACACTGGGACCCACTTGTTTTAAACTTTATAGAGAGCCAAAGACATTAGAGAAACCTCTCTATTTCCTTATGTTATGGTGTTGCTACTATTATAAATGGAATATTTCTTACAGTTCTTTATGACGATTAAATATTAGAATCTATATAATAGCTATAGTGAGACCCACTTGTTTTAAAGTTCATAGTGAAAAAAAGACATTAGAGAAATCTCTTACTTCCTTATATTATGGTGTTCCTACTATTATAAATGGAAGATTTCTCATATGAGGATTAGATATTAGATGGAGAGTCACCTTGTTGGCTTCTCATTTAACTACAAAATATATTGGCATATGATACATGATGGTGACATGGCACAAGTGGATCTCACGTTCTTGTGCGAGAATGAAATGATTATAATAACTAAATGTGCTTAATTAGTATTAAATATTCTTAGTTAGTATTCATTGGTACCTCCATACTCATGGTGATTGTTTGAGAGAGTGGCTCTCTCACTGTAAAACTTTTCTTGTGCTAATGTCATCGCATTACTTCAAATGATTGCTACTACATTTTTGATAAATTCAAACATGATCTTGTTTTGGATAGTGGAAGGAAGAAGAAAATGGGCAACCATTTAATGGAGGTTCTTCTGAAGGAGGTATCATTTTTTTTTACATTGAAATCTGGATTCCAGGGTGAGAAAAATTAACACAAGGGTTGTTGATCAATTAGCCCATTCTTGCAACTATGATTCTGCTTCTAGAAATATGTTGTGCCACACATTCTTGATCCAAAAAATTTATCAAGTGGTATATGGGTATTCAAGTGATAATGGCCATCTCGAATAAAGATTTCGATTCTGGGTTGTGTAATGTTGCAAATCATTTTCAACTATCCAATTGACTTTATTTAGTAGTTTTGCTCAAGCTTTGCATCCATGAAAAGTGATCATATTCTTGAAGCTACAAAATACCCTGGTGATAGTTAATTAATCGAAGCTTTCCATTACGTTATTAATGTATGACTTAAACCCTATAATGAATTGGTGTAGAAACCATTTAACTTATTTTCTATGTCAAAGTGCTTTGTAGAAGCTAAGAACGATGAGGCCCCCAAGCTAAAGCCAAAATATCCTCTTGATCTCCTACGAACCAGTAAAATGATTCTCAATGACTAGAGGAGGATTTATTCCAACATAAAGACTAAATTTCGAGAGGTTTATATTCAAGGGTTCTGGGATATGTATGATCCAGAAGAATTTTCCTTGTGGTTTTGTGAGTAAAAATACAACGATGAAAATGCAGTTTCATTTGTCACATTGAAAAAGGTCACAATATTCTTGAAATGAAGGAATTTTTAGCATACATAAGGCAGTATGGGCAGGAAAATGCACATTATTCTGATATCTAAGTCAATAAAATGAAATTCAAAACAATTTTAAATGATGGGATGGGTTCTCAACACTCCTGCAAGTCGATAAAACAATCAACCATTCAAAACAATCAGTGTTTCATCTAACAGTATCCAATGGAACACTACTTAAAGGAATTTAGTGGCTTATTTGATGTTGAGATGCAGTTTTCTCAAACTACCCTTCAAAGAGATCGATGACTAGGATTTGTTGCCACACCACCATCCTCATATCTAGAAACAACCAGGGGTGCCCCAAAGGGCAGTTTATAGTTTTCGATGACTTCACATATGGTTTTGAACACATGTATACCAACACTTGGGACCCTCACTTCTACTGTTGTGAGAACTAGGACACCTCCAACTTGGCTTTAGGTGGCATCAAATAATAGCCATGAACCCCAACATTTTTAGTGCTTGCTTCAAAATTATTACTTATATTATAATTGTGTTGAATCTCGTAATGTTTATAATAGCGTTGATGTTTGCACCCTTACAAAATGTATACATATGATGTGTATTGATATTTTATGCTTGAATAGAACAAAGAGATGGAACTAGCATGGGCATGATCAACATGTTAAACACCTCACTATGCCTACCACCATTCACTCCCAATTAGTTTTCCATTTAGATTACAAACAATTTTTCTGATTTTTTTAGATTTGTACTCTGTATGATATAAATAATAGACATCATTAGTGCACATATGAGCTATGTAGGTGTCAATTGTACTTACATACCTTTCCTATAAAGTATTGTATTATTATAATATTATTCTTATGGATATGTAAGATGTTTGTAATGAAATTTAATGCTAATGTTAATGATTAATTATTAATCTTGATGTTAAAATAAGGAATTAAGTCTATTTTAGGGTTAATTTTAATTTATTTTTATGAGTTTTGAAATATAATGCTAATGAGTAAAAGATAAATGTAAGGGTAATCATTGAATAGAATAACCACATTAAAATTCTAGTGTTAAATGCTAATGTTATTTGGCAAATAATATAATTCATATTAAAGGTGAATAATTAGTGAATAAGGAATGAAGAATTTGATTTCATATAATTAGTAACATCTAATTAGAGATAGTGTTGGTGAATTAAGAGTAGTAATTGGACAAAGATGGATGACTTGGTGATGATATTTTTCTTTCTTGGGATAGGCATTAGAGAGGAGGGAGGTGAAAGATAGGATTTAAAGTGGGATGAGATGGATGGAGACAATGGATTTTGTATTTGATTTTTAGGCATTAACTTGATTACCATTGGGAGGAGGAATGAAACAAAAGGGGACGACTAAAGTGGTTTGTCACAAGATAGAGTGTGAATTCAAAAAAATTATTTGATAGCTGTTATGTTACACAAACTAGGTTGTGTAACATACCCCCTTACTTTACCTATGTAAGACATTCATTAATGGTGAATTTTATCCCCTTTGCTCGGTCATGGAAACATGATTAGTAGGGTCACACCCTCGGTTTATCTCTTTTTTGTTTTTTCTTTCTTTACCTTTTATTCAGTATTATATCTTTCCTCCCACAAGGAATGGAGGTCACCAATCTCAAGCTGCCATGTGGTGGTTGATGACACGCTCATCCAAACAACAAGTGAGCTCATGGTTGGGACATGCGCATTTCCTATTTCACTGCATTGTCTCACATCCCAACCTCCCACACTTTGACATAGTCGAAGTCAAACTAAGATGTTCCATAGAATTACCCTTTTTGATATTGGGTGATAGCTACATTGAGGGGTTCCTACCCCATGGGCCTTCCCTGCCTTCAAGCAGGAAATTCCTTGCATAACAACGTAGGTACTCCTACATTTATTAACTTCTAGAAACTTGGTGCAAGCTTCTAGTAGGCTTCCCCATCTCCTACTACATGCCAACTATTCTACAAATAATTTCCCATCGCCTTGTCATAGTTGTGATCTGAGGAAGTATTGCATGAGATGCATGTCCTTCATTTCAATCTCTCTTGCAAGGTCTTCCTTGTAAGATCTTATCAACTTCTCATTACCAATTAAAATCAAATCATCAACATATAATACAATAATCAACAATTTACCTTCTACCAATATATAATAGATATTTCCATCAAATTCACTTCTAGTGAAGCCAAAATTAGTGAGACAACTATTGATCCTAGTCTAACAAGCACAGGGTGCCTACCTGAGACTATACAATACTTGCTTGAGTCTACACAGATGAGACTCTTGATCAAAAGTCTCAAAACGTTCGATATACACCCCCTCCTTAATAAATCCATTTAGGAATGTTGTTTTTACATCCATCTAGTGGATCTTCCACCCCATATGTGTAGCCGGAGAAAGAATTGATCTAATGGATGAATGTGTTGCTACAAGTGCAAAGGTCTCCTCATAGTTAGTCCCCTTAGCTTGAGAGTACCCTTTGGCCACAAATGTGGCCTTGCATTTTCTATGCTTTTGTCTGCTACATGCTTTACCTTGAAGATCCATCTCGAACCCAAAACTCATTTATCTACTAGTGTTGGGACCACTTCCCAAAAACTATTATGTATAATGGATTCGTACTCCTCCACCATTGCATCAACCCATAGAGGTTGCATCAACACATTTGAATTTATTGCCGAGAAAGCCTCCACTGGTGTAATCATGCCCACAATCTGATGAGAACTGTCGTTCTTCAAATAGACTATTTTGTTGCATACCTTAACCCACAAATTCAAAGTTAGGCCTTGATCATGCAACATCGCCCTTGTTCCTCCTAGAATGTCACAGTTCTTTCTCCCAACCAACCCATTCTAGTGTGGGTTGTGTGGTGTTATCAACTCTTGTCAAATGCCTTCTTTTTCACCTATATTTTTAAACTCATTTGACACATAATCACCTCCATTAATTCTCCTATTAGCCTTCACCTTCACTCTTGTTTCTTTCTCAATGAGTGCCTTGAACTCTCCAAAGTTGGAGAATGTCTCATCCTTCTTGTGCATGAAGAAGGTCCAACACTTTTGTGACAAGTCATCAATGAAAATGAAAAAATATTTGTGCCTAGTAATAGAGGATGTCAAGAAACTTCCATAGACATCAGAGTGAATCATTTCGAGGACTACAAGTGCTTTGTTGTCTGAGTCATGGAATATGGATTTTGCATACTTCTTGAAAGTAAATCCTTTGCATACATCATGTTTCTCAAGTGCTCCTTTGGGGATTCTTGTGGTTATATGTTGCATGATCTTTAAATCACCTTCATGTAAATGCAAAATTCTTATATGCCAAGGTTCAATGGCATCGCGACTCTGCACCTTATCTACCTTTCTGCTTAATGCATCACAATCCTGCACATCTAACTCGTACAGGTTCTTCACATGAACCTTGATATGCTTCACCTATCCCGTGGCTATGTGTCTCAGGAATTCCTTTCCTTTGCTGAAGTGATAACCATGGTCTTCCAAAACTGTATCAGAGATGGTATTTTTCTTTAGGTTTGGAACAAATATGACATACTTGAGCTTGAGGGGGGAGCTTGACTCCCTCTGAATGGAAACAATACCAATCTCAGTCACGCTATACCCTCCATCATCTTCCATATCGATGTGCATATACAAATATTTCTCTTCGAAGTGACTGAAAAAGTATCTATTCCCTATCATGTGGAACGATGCACTTGAGTCCAAGTACCACACACTCCCCAACATTGTTTTATTCATGCATGCAATGAGGCTAAAGTCAAGCTTGAACTTTGAAGCCAAAGCTTCACTTGTTACTCATCCAAGGGTATTCTTTCTTGTCTTCTTTTGTGCACACTTCATGGTATAGTGTGTGACTTCATGACAAAGGAAGGATTTATTTTTTGACAAATCTTTCTTTTTTCCCCCTTGACAGGATTTTGGTTTGGATTGGGATTTCTTCCCTTTTCCCTTCTTTTCATTTCTAGCTAGTGCAAATTTTTCTTCATCCTCTCCCTTGGATGAATTCCCATATCTTGTATTCTCCCTTATTTCCTCCTATACCAAATCAGATCATAAGCGCTCCCAATTCGGTAGTTTCTTCCTCCCAATAACTGAATATTGATCACTATGTCACATCTCGGGAAGGCCAAGAAGGGGCAGGATTACCAGGCCATCTTTAGGGATAGTGACACCCACCTCACCAATTTCATCATAACATTGTGTGAACCTACTCATATATTGTGGTATAGTGTCATTCTGTTGGATCTGGATACTTCAACATTTATCCTTGAATGACATCTTCATGTGGTCACTACTATTATCGAACAATTATGTCAATGGTTTCCACACCATGAGCAAAGATTCCTTTCCATGGATATTCATTACAATATGATCTCGTACTCCCTCCAATATTATTCTCCTTGTTCTTGCTACATCTTTCTTCCACTATGCAAGGTCCTAGACATCAGTTGTTGGTGGTCTTGGAATATTTGTCTTGACATATTCAAGCGATCCATTGTTCCTACCATGAAATAAAATCTAAGGTTCCTCCAAAGGAATATTGTAACCTTAGTCCATTGAAGGTCATCTTCTTAGTTCTGAACAAATCCCACTACACCCATCTTCAAATTCAAACTTCTCACAAACAACTTCGAATTGCCTACTCTAATGTGAATCCATCTCTGATACCATTGATGAGCCCTAGAAATGGGTAACTATATGGGCTCATTTTGCCTATTGTTTCCATTTAATCCACCATTATCCATATTTCTTGCATGTTTTTGAGTATATTTACGTTAATTGAGTGAATGGGGATAGTCAATTTACCACAAAGTCTAATGAGTGTTTATTGCAGATTTTTGGACATTTTTGGACCAACACCAGGCATTTATGAGTAGATTGAGAGCCAAAACTCGAAGAAACCAAGCTGAGGACTTATAGGAAGGGTGTCTCCTACATTGATGACCTTTTCCTTGAGTTCTCCACTAGAAGCTTGGAGTTCAAAGGCCACCACATCGATGATCACAAGGGCAGCTGAGTAGATCTAGTGAAGTTGTTGTTATCTGCAAGTTTTGGCAACCAAGTTCTGAAAGTTTAGGAATACTGTTGGGAGTCCTCAACTTGTATAAATAAGAAGGGCTCAGTCCTCAGAAGGTTAGCTATTCAATAGTCTATTTTCGGACTTTATTGCAACCCTACACTCAACTCATTTTCGAGCTCTTTCTGTAGACAGTTTTGGGATGTGACTATTATTTTTTTATCAATGAATATGAATCCAGCCTTGAACCATCGCTGATCTTTCTAAGGAGGTTGTAGCTCTTGGGTTTGGGCCCAACCCAAGTGCCCAGTACATCCTTCTTGTATTTATATGTTTTTTTCTTACATTCATGAAATGATTTTTGTTGTTTAGATTCAATCTTGCTTTGTTACTTTAGTTGTTTTTGATGATTAGAATAGTTGTTCTAGTTTCAAGATTAGTTATATAGTTTGCTGCAATAATAGAAGAAGTTTCACGAAAAGGCCACCAAGTAGGCCTTGATCGCATTTCTCCCTTTATGGGACCATGAATTGAGACTAAGGCACTCTTGTTGCCACCAAACCATTGTTTTTGCTTTCCAATGCAATTGCTACTGAGAGATTTTGAGTTGGAGAAATTAATGTTAGTTGTATTTGCATGATTAGACCTATTCTTGTTCAATTTCCATGGCTTTCTTGCATCATTTCATTTCCATAAAGTTATGTTCAACACATTTCTGGTTTTTAGGGCAGAATTAGGCTAAAATAGGTAAAACTCTGTTTTTTTAATTCCCCTTGAATCAATTTTTAGAAGCAAGTGTGCAGCTCACTTAAATACCAACCCAGCTTATCATCCTTTCATCACCCAACCTGCTCCAGTCCATCTATCAAGGTTTTCTCCACTCATTCAGCAGACTTTCCCAAACAACCATAATTTCTACACTTTCGTGCAAAATCATTTTCTTATCCTTTAAACCAATCCAACTATCTCCTTTATGTTTGATCTTCATTGATAGATTCCTAGACCATCTAACACCCTCATCCAACCTTCATTTGCTTTCTCCCACCATTTTTCCACGTCCAAACCTTCAAAAATCACTTTCGGCCTCTTCCTACAGAACTTCTCGTAGAATTTCCTGTAGATCCCCTACAGACTTCCTGTAGAAGTTCATGCGAGCGATTTTTCAAAGTATAATCACAATGGAAATCTCCAGAAGGGTGATAGGGACTCCTTAGTTCCTCGCCATACCTTTCTCATCATCTGCAACAACCAACTCCATCTCCCTTCACCACCAAACCTCTCCACAGTCATAAATAGTTAAAACACAAACATAATAATTCTGCATAAAATTGCTCAAAAGTACAAAAAGATGGTTCTTCGAAAATTTCATTAAGAAGTAGCTCGAGTACATGTATTTTACCTTTGTAGTAGTCCATAGCACCCATTTCAGTATTTTCAACTCTTTTTCTAGCAAAAGTAGGGTTAGTGGGTAAAACTAGGTTTTGCTAGGGTTTGCGTTGCCTTTCATCTTTCATCCTCTTTCGACAAGTAGAATAGCCTTTTTTGATTTAGTTTTCTTCCATCACAATTAAAAGCTTCTTCTAAGAACTCACAGAAGTTGGCTTGAGCTCCTAGCCAAGTTGTGCCAGCTGATCAAGCGATAGCCTGTAGTAAGAGCTAGTACTTGTGCATACGGCACCGTCGCTTCCAAATTTGTTACGAACTACCGAGTTGATAAAAGTAAAGAAGGGATCCCTAGGAGTTGCAGCATTATTGCTATAATACTGGAGCTCACCACTCTTTTTTGCATCGTTACCGGGGAAGAGTTAAAGTATATTTGATTACTTCTTTTCTTCTATTTTCTATTGCAACATTCTGCTAAGTAGTTTATTTCAACAAGAATAGAGTAGTTGTTTCATTTCCATTTTGCAATTTCATTTCTACAAAAGTAGATTATACATTTCCCACATTCATTTCATTTCAGCAATTTCATTTCAACAAAAGTAGATTAGACATTTCCTGCTTTCATTTCAATTATGCAATTTCATTTCAATAAGTGTAGATTAGACTTTTCTTACTTTCATTTCAATTCTGCAAGCGTAAATTAGTTATTTCCTTCTTTCCTTTCAATTCTGCAATTTCATTTCAACAAAAGTAGATTAGATATCTCCTGCTTTCATTTCAATTCTACAATTTTCACTTCATCAAGGTTTATTTTAGTTAGCTGCAATTTTCTGTTCAATCCATTTCAAGTTTTTGCAGGTACAAGCAGGAAAAGAAACACAAAAATCCAAAAAAGAGATTCTCTTTCATGCCTCATAGGAACAGAGACAATTTAGGAAAATTCCTACCCAACACCCCCAACACATCACTCAGTCACCCTTCTCTATTCTTTGGTGGCAGTGATCCAGAAGAACCTATAGGTGAACCTCAGGAGATATACGAAGATTCTATAACAGAAGAAGAGCAAGAAAACATTCCTCCTGAGACCATGGCTAAAAATAGAAACATTAGAGGAAATGGGGAGAGAATAGAAGGCACCTTTCCCATCTGAAAGACCAATGGAGACACAAAGATGAAAAACATAAGTCCCTCAGCCTTACCTCACTTACATGGATTGACTACTAAAGACCTTGACACCTTCTTGTTTGAGTTTGCTATCCTTTGTCGAACTTATGA
>APFE030920498.1:0-19245 GCA_000404065.3 Pinus taeda | reverse complement strand
CATGCCTTGAGGTATCACAATCCACAATGAATATTTTTGTGAAGTTGGGTGTCTCCAATATGGGAATTGTACACATAGCCTCTTTAAATTCTTGAAACACTTTGGTTGCTTCTTTAGTCCAATAAAATGTTTCCTTCTTCAACAAATTTGTTAGAGGTGCTTCTATTTGACTATAATTATTGGCAAATTTGCAGTAATATCCTATTAATCCTAAAAATCCTCTGAGTTTATTTAAGGATTATGGATTAACCATTCCCTCATAACTTTTATTTTGTTAGGATCCACCTTGACACCATCATGTGATACAATATAACCCAATATTCCTCTTCTTGAACCCCGAAGCACACTTGGAAGGCTTTTCATATATTTGCTTCTCTTCCAATAGTTTCAAGACCCTGTCAACATGTTGTACATGTTCTTCCTAAGATTTGTTGTTTAGTATATCATCAAAAGATACTAGCACAAATTTTCTAAGAAAGGGTTTGGAAATATAATTCATTAAGATTTGAAATGTTGAAGATGCATTTCCAAGTCCAAATGATATAACCAAAAGCTAATAATGACCTTCATGTATTCTAAAGGTTATTTTTGGAATGTCTTCTTGGATCATCTGATTTGATGATATCAAAAATTAAGATCCAACTTAGAAAATATTTTTCCCCATTCAATTCATCTAATAATTCATCAATGATAGGAATATGAAACTTAACTTGTATTGTCATTTTGTTGAGATGTTTGTAGTATGTACACATATGCCATGAACTATCCATTTTGATAACCATCACCATTGGTGAAGATAAATCACTTTATCTAGGTTAAATGATACACACCTCTAACATTTCTTGAACATATGCTTAATCTCACTCTTTTTTGCATCTAGATATCTATAAGGCTTAATGTTAGGTGATAAACATTTAGGTTGCAAATGAATAGAATGGTCATGATATTTGATAGGTGGAAGACCCTTATGCATTTATCTAAATACCTTAGCATGATTATTGATATTTTTTTGAGTATGCATTAGAGTAGAGGATATGGATGTTGGAACATCTAGTGAAAACAATTGTGCAGCTACACGTTGGTTTCAAATTTTTAGCAACTTTGTTAAAGTATTAGAGCTTCTCACTTTACTTGGTTTCTATTGGATGCATCTAAGCTCAATTTCATTTCCTTTTGATACAAATATTATGAAAAAATCTTGGAAATTAATGGAAATCATAAAAAATTATTGTAACCATTGGACCCCTAATAAAACATTACCACTACCCAATTGGATTGAAGTCACAGACCTAACCAATAAATACTCCTTATTATTCATCTTATTCTTATTGCACTTCCCTCAAAAAGTTATGTACCTCCATGTGAAATCGTCACTTGAAATTCTGGTGTTGGAGATACAAACAAATTAAGAAGTTTTTCCAATTTATAATTGATGAAGTTATGGGTACTACCTAAATCAATCCATACGGTCACCCTTTTCCTTTTGATATATCCTTTTATCTTGATAATTTATGGAGTATTGATGCTAGCCAATGCATGAAAAAAGTTTGTTGGAGAAGTTTCTTCTAACTCTAGATCTTTTGAAGTTTCCCCTTATTTATCTTCTTCACCTTCACAATATACGCAAAATAATTTCTTCTCGTTGCATTTATTCCCTTTACTATACTTGTTGTCATAGTTAAAACATAGTCCCTTTGCTCTTGTTTCATTCGTTTGCTGAGGAGTCAACCTTGTTGGTTTAGGAAATGGAGCATGCTTTTCTCTATATTTATTAGTGAATAATTTTCTAGTGGCCATATTTTTCCTCTCAACTTTCCTTTCCAGACAAAAAGTATGCTCTAGAGATTTAGGTTTAGAGAGACAGACCTAATGTTGGATTCTTTCCTTTAAAGTTCCCATAAATAGGTGTAACAAGTTACCCTCTAAAATATTCTTTACTTTGAGACTCAACTTTTGGAATTGTTTAATGGGCTCTTTAACTAGACCCTTTTGTCGAAGATTTACCAATTGACTAAAGAATGTGTTGTTGTTAATATCCCCATAATGTGTTATCAATTCCTCTGTAAAAATGGACCAAGATATAATATAATCCTTTTTTCTTTCACAAAGCCTTTGATATCATACATGTTGGCCTTGTTTAAATAACATGGATGTAATATTTACCATTACTAAGGATGTTCCTTGGTGTAGATCGAACTATAGCTCCATCTAAAATATCGATGTTACAGGATCATTACCATCAAATTTCCTCATATTAGTCTTCAAAATGCACTATTTCATTGGTGCTGACTTCAGGCCCTGATGATACGGATCCTGGTTTGAAGATTCATGATTATGGTTATGCAGTTCAAAATTTCTGCTTTGTAATTGTGATAGCATACTCCCTATATGAGATTGGTTCTCAACAACATGCTTCTCCTTATGTTCATGATTTCCTTGGATCTAAACATCCCTTTTAGGAAACCTCCAAGAGAATATTTTTCATGGAAATCATGGATTTTTCTATTTATTCCTTATTTTCATTCATCTTCTTTTCTATTCCTTCCATATTTTATTTCATCTTCTTTCCTATTTCACTTTTAATCTTTTCTTGAGAACCTAAGAAAAACACCTTTTTCAACATACTATCATCCATTTCATTAAATTTATTCTCTAATTAAAATAACCTAAATTCTAAGTCTTCACTTTTTTCATGAGTCAAGGATGCGCCTTTAGTAGATTTAATTCGTGTAGTAGCTTTCTTTGGAGGCATGTTGGAAAATAATAATAGCCCTCCTCTTTATTACAACAAAAAAGGGGGATCTTCGAATGAATATTTAGGTCACTAGTAAGTTATGCACCCTAATTTGAAGAATATCAAGGTTGAATATTTATTGATACATCTATGATATTTGAGGCCTTCTAGATATGAAATTCTATTATGTTATACTCTAATGCATAGTTTCTACAATTCCACAAGTGTGAGCTAAATCTAATGTCCCAATCGAAAGTTATAGTAGCTTTCCCAAAACTTGCTGATTTTTTTGGCCTCTTCCTATGAGAAATCTTGTATAGCATGCCACATGTCCAATTATTGAAATACAATTCTAGAAATTCTACTCGAGGTAATTTTATGTCTCCTAAAGTTCATGTTTGAGATTGAATTTTATAACATGTCAATTCGTCATTTTGAGATAGAATTTTAGAGCATTTTTCCTCACCATGGTATAAGTTTCAAGTTTTGAAGCCTCACCAAAAGAAATTTATAGCAAAAATGACGAATTGACATGTTTGTGACAGAATTTAGGAGCAGGTAAAAACCCTCACTTCCTTAGGACTAGATCTTTGAAAATATAGCGAACCAAGATCTAAAAATTAAACAAGAGATTAACTTAGATGTCTTAATATTCTCATGGTTTCACCATCTAAAACCTCCCATAAAATAAGTTATAGCAAAATTTCCATGATGCCTATTTGAAACAGAAAACCCTTAGGATCAAGAGACCTGATACCAAATGTTATGACCCTTACACGTTAAAAATGATAAGAAACCAATAATTACAATCCAATTTGAGGGGAAACCTTCTTTTACAATAAATATAATGAGCATGACAATATTTTATGATCCTAAGATTAGGTCTCCTTATTATATATATAAGAGACAAAGGATACAATTCTAATAAAATGGGACCATGAGGCGTTCTAGCCTACACAACAATATAGAAAAAGAAATGAAATCACTCAATATGTAAGGCTTAATAATGTATTTTCGGGTTAACATGGGGCTTATATAAGGCCTAACATTAAAACCATTGTTAATTTTTTATGATAAGAACTCACGAAGGGAAGAACTTTTGAGAAGTTAGATTTCCTTTCCTAGGAAATAGATTCCCTTCTTACAAAGTAATCGTTGGGAAAATTAACTGTCTTAATAAAAAAACTTATCAAATCACACATAAATTTTCAAATAGGTTAAGTCTATTAATTTCAAGGTTATCATGCATAGTATTTGCAGGCATCAAACTGACATTGACTAATTTGTAATTGTCATTAAATTTTTTCTATAACATCTAAAACCAAAAGTTGTTGTAACTTTTCACACTTGCAAGAATGGAAATCAATTAAAAAAAGCCTCACTATTAAACCCTCACTTGTATAAAAACACATTATACATGCAATGCTAGAAATAAAAACCATAGTTGCAAGAATAAAATGGCACTCTTCTATTCTAGATCACTCTCGTAAGAAACGGAAATAGTATTCCTTGAAATCAATTGCAAAAAACCATTCAATCACAACCACACAACCATCAAGCCAACTAGAATCAACCCATTCATTAACTATATAACACACTACAATAGATGTAACATCAACTAATTAACATTATGTGTTGGCAACAAATTATGAAGTTATAGTAGCAATTCAATAGTAGCAGCACATAGTTAGTAAGGATTGATCCAGGAGTAACAACGTTGATACATGAGGTATCTATATTAGATATTATATAAGTTAGTTTAACCAATAGTAATGGTAATGTATCAACAAGAATTTGTAACAATGATAACTAAAATTATAACAATAATTCAATTAACATAGCCTTCAAATAACCTAAAATGAAACAACTACGCTGCCTCTACAACACAACAATCCCTACTAAAGAGGAAGGCCCCTCCTCCTTAGCAGGGAGTTGGTAAAATCATAGCTCATAAGCTAGCGCAATAGCTAAAATGAACCGTGAACTTGAAAAATACGGCATTAGCTATAAAAATGAAATACAAATATGCACAATACAAACAATGATGATGCCTCCCCCGTAACCTACCCTTAATCCATACATTTTATAAACAGAGATAGGGGGTGAACTAGAACCAATTCCCAAAATTTGGACCATTGAAGTTATGGATAGATTTAAAATATGTTATGTTTGTTTGTTTTGGAATATATTAGCTGGAAAGAAACTCAATGTATGATTACAATAGATTTATCGATCATGAAATCGTGTGAGGATAGGCTAGAGCCATTTCATTTGCTAATTAGTCACTTTGTTTGGATTGTTGATAACAAATGGACACAACAAGAAAGGTCTTCCTAAAAGAACCACATGCATCTCCTAATCTCCAAACATTTTGGAGAAACCTCTCATAACTAGATATGTTCTAAAAAAGTCATTCCCAATTATAGTTACCCGATTCTGCCTGACACAAGTTGTCTGAACTATATATCATGAGTTAGGGCCTTATAGATTGAACCTGGTTATGAATTAGGTAACATAAATTCTTGTTAGTGTCCTTAGGAATAGAACCCAAAGTTCTATAATTTATCTGAGAGCTATGTATATATTCCAACCATGGAGGTTGGTTACAATAACTACATATGAGCAAAAATAATAACACTAGGAAAACCATCATCAGTAAAACCAATAATAATCCTTTCTATTTCATCAAAATAAAGGAAAATATTGATAATTAACTGATTTTGTATTCTTAAGACTATTGTGGCACATTCATAAACAAACGCAATAAGGAAGGTAATAGCAGGGAAAACAAGTGTAGTAAAATGACTGAAAATGGGTGTTTAGAATGGTAAAAAGGTGAAAATTTGGTGAACCAAGAGTAACCTCTTCCTGAAGGAATAGAGATGACCCAGACCTGCAAAAGTGAAAAGCAAGAATTATTTGTCCAAATATAATATAGCAAACCTACCTTGATTGAGAAGTCTTCCTAGACTGAGGATAAAATAGTATAAAAGGACACACAAGTAGATATTCCTGATAGATGGGAGAAAGAAAAAGAGGATAGATGGAATCAACTATTAACATCTTATGAGGAAGATGTTATTCCTATTAAGGAACACCGACCAATTTTTATATCATTGAGAGAAAATTGGGCTTAGTACTTAGAAATCCACAAAATCAAATAGGAAGAATAAATATAAGAAGAAATAAAAATTGTTTGACCTAGAAAGATAATTGAATGAATTGGAACTTAAGGAAATTCAACTTGGGTTATTGATGTAGTCAAATATTAGTTGTAGAGCTCCATCAACTCACTATAATCTGATCTTGTAAAAAAAATGATAATGTTTCAAAGAAAATATGTAATGACTAGGAGACCCCTTGAGATCACATCACTTGATACCTTTTTAGAGGCATGTTGCATGTACTAGTGAGGATAAAAACCTCCTTTCTAAGTTGTATCAACATAATGCATTTATTTATTATGACCCAATGTGGAATCATAACCACTTCGTGGGAGATATCCAACTGAGAGCATTTGTGTCTTGTTTGAGCAACCATGTTGATTAGGAATCTACTCATAAGATTGCATAAAACAATCTCAAAAGAAACCTATGGGTCAGAGGATATATGCATAGGTCTCTATTAGTCATTAGCACACACAAACAATGGACCTACTCTCCACCACATGCAGAGTTCATGATGAGGAACAAGGAATAAGATGTTGTACTATAGGGCACAAATTGAATTATTGGAAAAGGAAAACCATGGAAGGATGTTTAAGAGATGGAAACAAGAAATGGAAGAAATTTGAAAAAGGATATCTTTTAATCTCAACAACATGAAGGTGGCACTAGAAAGAGTGCACAAATAGATTAAGTGCATAGAAAGTTGGGGAAATAGTTGCATAGATTTGAATGTTCCCTGTCCAATGATCTGGCTACCTACCAAATAATACAAGAAATAATACAATTTTTCCAAGAGTGAGGAATTGGTCTACTGGAAGGAAATTCATGCAAGAGGAGGCTACTTCCATGTTAATGAAGATTGATAAACTGACTATAGTTTTGACAACCTCCACAGGAGCCTCACCTACTCAAAATCAAAATAAATGTTTGGTTTCATAATGAAATGCAATGAATTCAACTATAGGGGTAGATGGTGGGTTCTCAAGTTGACATATTTTAAGCACTCATACAATAACTTTTTTCCCATTTCCATCTCATTCTAATACCTTTTCCATCCACAACGATTCATTTTTCATTAACATATAATTGTCCTCTTTATATGTTCTTTTAATAAATATTCTTATGAATTTTTACGAGATTACTACCTTTTGTGTTAATAGTAAAATACAGGAACAAAGTTGCATACGTTCCTTCCAAGTGCAAGTTCTTCAACTCTTTGAGAAGACATAGGTGTTGCAACTCTTGAGTGTGAGTTGTTACAACTCTGTTCTTGAGTATACTTGTTGCATCTTTGAGCTACTTCTCCTCGTGATACAACTCTAAGTTGTTTTCACCATTATTGCAACTCCTTATTGTTGTGACTCTCACCTCTTGTTTATTGTGACTCTTGCTAAAATTCTCATTGTTGTTGCACCACATGGATATTTTTTCAACTCACTCAAGACCATTGTTGCAACTCTATGGAAATGTGTTATAAATTTTCACCAGTTATAACAATGCATTAATGAACCAAACAATTATCATTTGTGGGTCAACCGGGTAGTCAAAAAATCAATCTCCTCATGCAGGAAAATGACAATGGAAAGTATGTGCTTAGAAAGGAACGAATTAATCAGTTGCACTTGTAATATAGGTGATTAATTTAGCATTTTCCCAATTTTTCCTATATATAGGAAAGAGTATGTAACATGATGGAACATCCTAATTCTCATGGTTATCCATTAATTTTTTTTATTAATTTAAATATAGAACATTATGTATAAAAATTAGTTCTCTCCTCAAGCTAAGTAGTTAATAAGTTAATGGGTGATTGAGAGTGAATCAGAGTCAGAATCATAACTAAGTCCTTCATTGTTTTTTTGGTTTCCTGCAATATAAAGTTCCTTTTCATTCGATTCAATCAATGGTGTGTCCAGTATTTAGAATCTTTTGAATTTCATAAATCAATGCCTCATCTAAGTAGGTAGGGCCTCCTCCTTAGCTAGGTTTTGTCTGTAATTTATAGAGTATTTTTAGTATCTTTTTATATATTTCTTTTATTTCCAACAATTCTTCTAATTAGTAAGTAACTCTTATATTTCCTCTATTGCAAATCTATAGTTAAATTGTTGTAACTCTAGTATTTCCTTTGCTGCAACTCTGAATTTCAGTTGTTCTAACTTGAATATTTCATATTGTCACGACTGTGAATTTTGTTGTAATTTTGATATTCCATATTGTATAACAACTCTGTATCGTAGGCTTATTTCCACAAATCCAATAATTCATACCCCTACAACTATGTATCTTATCAGGATTTAAACAGGAACGCAACAAATTACAGATATAACCATAAATATAGAGATGCAATAGAAATAACTCTTCCTTTCATTAATATAAAATATTGAAATATGCTTACAAGCAGAATGGAAATAAGACTAGCATGGGCGATGGTAGCTTATCTCTAATAAGAGATGTGGTGGCTACATGCTTATGAACTGTGTTACAATGAGGGTCAAAAGCCTATTTATTATTGAGAAACAATGGAAAACCCTAAACATCCAAAATCCTAACCCTAGAAGATGAAGCACCAAACTATGGGCCCCGTTTGGGTAAATTGGTACATAAACTTCCCAAGGTCATAATGTTGGCATAAGGTCTTCATTTGATGTATACAATACCTCGTTAGAAATATCTATCCAAGTACTACAAATTTTGAATGACCAACATTGATCATTGACCCTTGTTGATCCTGAGTTTCCCAAAAAACGCCTTTTAGGGCCTCAAAATGGCTCCAGACGATCAAAACCCAAAAAACTGCCAAAAATACTAAATTGTGCTACAAATAAGGAAATTGAAAAACTAAAAGAAACAATGGTGGGGGTCCAAGTAAAATAGGCGGGTGGTGACCAATATCCACCTAGATAATTCCTCCTCCCTTAGGAAGCAATGGTCCCCATTGCATTGAGTTCTTCCATGAGATGAGGAAACTTCTGTTGAACTTGGTCCCTCATGAGCCACTTGCCCTAGTGAAGGAGTTGGCCTGCTTTGATAACTCAATATAGTCGGATCCCTTTTTATCGGGTGTTCTTGATTTGCATGTCCATGATCGAATCAATTGTGTCTTGTTCCATGCAATCTGGATTTAACTCTATAGGTGTAAGTTGTTCTACAATGTTTGATGTGTCTAGCAATGGTGGGTATTATGGTCGAAGGCGGTCCACATTGAACACTAGGCGCAGGCCAAGGAATGGGGGAATTCAAAGCTCAAATTCATTGCCTCCCACAACCTTGGTAATGGTGTAAGGACCATATCAGAGTGGTTTGAGTTTCTGATAGGCTTCAGTAAGGCGTTCCTTATGTAAATGCAACAAGACTTTGTCGCCCACCTGAAACTTGTGTGGCACCTGATGTTGATCATGTCGTTGCTTGTACTTAGAATTTGATTTCTCCATAATGGCATGGCCCTACTGGTAGATATGTTGGATGTGCTCAATGAAGTTGTTTGCCTTATCAGCTTCGAACTGGACATGAGTTGAATCCTCTTGAGTAGTTGCAAATGGTATGCCCACATTAATGGGACATAGTGGTTGGAATCCCAAGCCCACCTGAGAAGGGTTGTGTCCAGCTGAGATTTGGAGAGCCCGATTATAGTTGTGTTGGACATAGGGGAGGCTCTCATCCCATGTATGTGAATGCTTTGAGTTGTACATTCATAGAATGTGTATGATCATCCTGTCGGGGACCTCTGTCTAGCCATCAATTTGGGGATGGAAAGTTGTGGACTTAGTGAGCTTGGTGTCCAACATCGACCAGAGACTTGACCAAAATGTATTGAGGAAGCTACTATCCTAATCTGAGATGATATACAGTGGGATCCCAAAGTGTACCCACACTCGTTCAACGAATATTTTAGCAGTGGCTTCTACTGTGATATTCTTCTTACAAACTGCCATAATGGCCATCTTCGAGAACATGTCGACGCCCAAAAAATGCAATCATTTCGATGCTTAGTAGAAGGAAGGTTCAACATGTAATCCATGGATATGGATTCCCAAGGTCGACTAGGGGTAGGAAGTGGAATATAGAGGCTTTTCTTCTTGATGGTCGGTTTGGAAATGACACATGAAGTGTAGGATCTGATGTACTTCCTGACATCCTATTGGAGATTCGGCCAATAGAAAGACTTCTGTAGTACTGCCACCATTTTCTTGACCCTGAAATGCCCAGCAAATTGACTGTATTGCGCTTCCCAAATCATCTTGGTACGCTCGCTTGAATGAACACAAAGGTGTCCCTGGTGGCATAACAGGGCATCCTGGAGGTGAGAATCTGGAACTTGTTGACCCTCCAAGAGCGTTTGGTATGTGTGGCTGAATTCTGGGTCGCTTTTGTAGAGAAGTGGCCAATCAGAAGTCGCGTGCCCAAAATAGTTGAGAACGGTGGTTAACACCATGATTAGTGGTTGGATGAGGCAGTATACAACATCAGTGGTGTTTCCCTTCTTATACTTGATATTAAAATGGAACTGTTGCAGGTATGTGGACCACTTCTGATGGCAATCATTCTGCAACTTCCCTTGCATCTGTATGAAATACACGGGTCGGTGGTCTGTGTGGATGATTGTTTCTTTCCCAAAAATGTAATGCTTCCATTGTCGGTAGGCGAGCATAATGGAATACATCTCTTTGTAATAAGTGGGATACTTCTAGACTGTGTGAGAAACTGTCTCACTACGATATGCCACTGGATGCCCCTTGTTAAGTAAGGACTGCCCCAATAGCATAATCGGAGGCATCTATCTCAATCTCAAATGGTTGTTGAAAGTCTGGTAATGTGAGCACTAGTGCAGAGCAGAGGTGATGTTTCAACTCTCCGAATGCCTTTTATTGCGATTCAGACCAAAAGAATTTTTCTTTCACTCCTCCCTTGGTGACTTGACTCAAGGGCCAAGTGATATGAGAGAATCCCAACATGAACCTGTGGTAGAAATTGGCAAGACCCATAAAGCTACGGAGCTCTATCAAAGTGGTTGGGGCTGGAAAATCTAGAATGACTTGGATCTTGGCTGGATCCACATACACCCCGCGTTCATAAATAACGTATCCCAGATACTGAACCTAGGTCATGCCAAAAGTGAATTTATCCAAATTGGCACACAACTTGTGTTGCCGCAGTGTTTGGAGAACCTGCCAAATGTGGTGGAGGTTCTCTTCCCAACTCTGGATGAAGATTAGGATGTAATCTAAGTATACCACTATAAATGAGTTGGTGAATAGCCACAATATGTCATCCATCAACCTCATAAAGGTTGCAGGAGCATTTTTCAACCTGAAAGGCATAACCAACCATTCGAAAAGGCCCTCCTTGGCTTTGAAGGTATTTTTCCACACATAGAAGGGTTCGATTGGTACCTGGTGATATCCTGACTTCAAGTCAATCTCGTTGAAATATTTTCCCCACTTGAGTTGGTCGGAAGGTTGTCAATCCATGGGATCGGGTATTTATTCTAGACAGTGATCTTGTTCAGTGCCCGATAGTCAATACAGAGTCTCCAAGTCCCATCCTTAATCTATACCAACATGATCGAGCTGCCACAGGGTGATGAATGTGGCTGGATGCGACCTTTTTTGCAACAGCTCCTAAATCTACCTCTTGATTTTGTCATTCTCCAGAACAGAGCACCAATAGATTGGTCCATTGGGCAACAACACACTTGGGGTCAAATCAATGGAGTGATTGACCTAAAAGTGCAGAGGTACCCCTACAGGGGAGGTGAAGATGTCCTCGTACTCCTCCACGACCTTGTCCATCTTTTGTTGTTGTACAGAGGGGCCCTATCTGGAGGTCGTGGCCACTGTCTTCTTCTTTCCCTGAGGGCGTATCATCAGGAAAACAAATTTCCCGGTTTTGGAAATGAGCTTATTGCATTGTTTTGCAGTAACCAAAGAGATGGCGGCAGGCAGTGCTACCTCCAGTATACTACACAACTTATTTCCCAAAGTAACAATAACAGCTTGAGGCCTTGACTCATACACAACATGTCGCTTCCACAAGTATGGTTAGCCTAATAATACATCACAAACATCAAGGGGAGCAACATCACATAATACCTCATCCATGAAGGGCTTGACGCAGTATGGAAGGTGACATTGTTGGCTCACGTGAAGATCCCGTCCTTGGTGAAGCCACCCGATGGTGTGTGGTTGTGGGTGTGTTGTGGTCGGTAAGCCCAACCACTTCACGACCTCTGCTGAAATGAGGTTCTTTTGGCTTTGGCTGTCATCAATGAACAGTAGCAGGGAACCCTTTACCCACATTTGGGAGTGGAAGAGGCGCTCCTCCTCCTCTATATCTTCGGGTTCCTCCTTTTGGATATTCTGGTGGCAACAGTGGCATTGGGCTCCACATCGATAATCTGCTTCCCTTTGTCACTCCCCTTTTCAGGTTCTGACTCAAATTCAAAACATGCATTTGATTCCAAAGCCTTCAGCTTGGCCACCAGTAACTACTTGGCCCGACACTCACTTGTGTTGTGAGTGGAGCTCTTATGGAACTCACACCACTTTCCTGTGTCCTTCTTTGGTTTTGCGGTGTTTTTCTTTACTTGCAGCTTTGGTAGGTTGTCCTAGGCCACCCCGCCTTGGCTTTATCCTTCGTTCTTTGGTTTGGGGGCACCTTTCCCTTGCTTCAGATTCACAGTTCCAAAGTCTCGCTTCTAATGTTTAAACTTCTGCTCGATCTTGACGGTGTATCGGTATGTTGTGCCGAGTGGGGAGATGTCCAGGAAATCCATCTCATCCTAGATGTATCTATGTAGGTAGCAATGATACTTGAGTACCAAATGTTTCTCAGAATCCTTGATACCCAACTTCGTGCAAATGGTATGAAAAACATTGCTAAACTCCAGCACATCTTGGTCCCTTCCCTGTCACAACGTTGTCCACTTTATGTATTTTATCCTCATAGCTCCCGACAGGGTAGTACTACTCCTTGATGGCATCCTGGAATGAATTCTAAGTGGGTGCGGTTGAAAATAGTGAGGTTGCACTTTCAACCTTCTGCTCACAGTGGGTTTCCCACCAGTCCTTGACGTGGGGTGCGGCTTTGAGAAGAGAAAAAGTAATCTTTTCTCAGCTGGAAAATCACGAACATAAAAATATCCTTCTAATAGATTTAACCACTTATCCACGACATCTGCATCTATTTGGCCCTAAAATATGGGAATGTAAAAGTTTACTTGTACCTTAAAAGGAGTGGAGCCTCCAAAGTGGCTGTTGGATATGGATGCGTCGCCAATGGGAAACCGTTGAAGGATCTAGGAAAAGTTATCCATCATCACGTTCCTTTTTTTCTTAAGGGCCTCCTCGAGCAATATTTTGATAGGATCTCCTACCCCCTCATCTTTCTTTTCTTCTACCATGGGTGGTCGTCAGTGTCCTCAAGGCTGATCTTACAAAGGTTCAACCGTATCGAGCCCTAAATCCTTATATCTCGACCTTGTTGGGGACATGCAAAGAAAAATAGAGAAAGAGCAAACCGCTCTAATACCATTGATCCAAATTTAAACAGGAATACAAAAAATTATAGATATAACCATAAATATAGAGATGTAGTAGAAATAACGCTTCATTTCATTAATATCAAATACTGAAATATGCTTACAAACAAAATGGAAATAAGACTAGCTCGAGTGATGGTAGCTTATCTCTAAGAAGAGATGTGGTGGCTACATGCCTCTGAACTATGTTACAATAAGGCTCAAAGGCCTATTTATTATTGTGAAATAATGGAAAACCCTAAAAATCCAAAAACCTAACCCTAGGAGATGAATCGCCAAATTATGGGCCTTGTTTGGGTAAATTGGTACATCAACTTCCCGGGGTCGTAACTTTGGCATAAGATCTTTGTTTGACACGCACAATACCTTGTTATAAAGATCTATCTGAGGATTACAACCTACAAACACCAAACATCAACCTTCACCCCATGTTAATCTAGTTTTTCCCCGAAAACGTTGTTTAGGGCCTCAAAACAGCGCTGGAAGTTCAGGACCCGAAAAACTGCCAAAAATAGTAAATTTTGCTACAAATAAGGAAACTGAAAAACTGAAAGAAACAATAGTGGGGGTCCAAGTGGAATAGACGGGTGGCCACCAATATCCACCTGGATCAATATCATAGGTTTACTATTGCAATTCATTCATTAATATTAACATTAATTATGGATTAATCGTTGTCATGAAATTATCTAGCAATTTGTGACTCAAGTCGTAGCTACAACTTCGTATAACACTAGCATTCTTTTTCTAGAATCGTGATTGTTATGTTTGCAATTGGGTTCAGTTTGAATCTGTTGTTGACAATTTCTTATTGATAGTCCTATTTCCTTTATGGACAAAGTGTGATTTGATGGTTTGAGATTTGTTGCATTATATTGCATGAATATTTACATTTTTGTTATAACAACCAAGATCATTTCAACATTGGAGCAAGTCACCTTAGATGTCCATGTGATTTATTTCTTGCAAGTGTGATTTATTTCTCATGAGTGTGATATTTAATTCCCTGCAAGTGTGACCTTTACTTTCCTGCAAATTTTCTCTTTACATTCTCACAAGTATGAATTGAATTGCAAGTAGATTTCTCTTGGTGACTTGTGAAATAATCTCAATATCTTGTCCAAAGGCACTCGTAGATTACTACAACTACAAATTGTACTAGTATAGATGGTTCATGAAAATTCAAAAGTTCCATATGAACCTCTAAATGATAATTTTATGTACAATCTTTTGGTTGTATTTTTGAACAATTAGAAAGGTAATTGAAAAGCTCATGACCACCATTTCATTTAATTTCAAGTAAATTATATATCCTTGGTAAACACAACAAGAAACATGTTCATGATTCCACTTTGAGAGGACATAGAATACTAGATTTGATACACTCTGATTTGTGTGGACTTATGTTTACCTTAGCTAAAAATTATATTAAATGTTTTTTAATTGATGAACATATCAAGATATGTTGGGTTTATTTGTTGAAATAGAAACCTCAAGCACTTGATTTTTTATTTAAATTCATCTATGGATTGAAAATGAAGCTCAATCTTGTATTGGTGCTCCTTGTATTGATAATGGAGGGGAACAAACTTTGAATGAGTTTGAAATCTATCTTCATCAACATATGAGCAAGCATCAAATTATTGTTAAATATAATCCTTTTTAGAATGGTGTAACAAAAAGAATGAATATGACACTTGAATATGACACTTCTAAAGCTATTTTTTCAAGAATATGAAGTTAATGTTTTGGGATAATGAAGTTCTATGGGAAATATGTGTGGAAAACATGAGTCCATCTCCTTCCCCTGGGAATAAGACTCCATGTGGAATGTGGTATGGTTGCATTCCTTTGGTGAGGCATCTCAAGGTATTTGGTTCCACCTACTATGCCTTAATTCCTAAGAAGCAAAGAAACGAACTTGGTGCAAGTAGTAAAAAGTGAAATGTAGGCTTATTGGGGCCTAACCCGGGTTCGGAAGATTTATTAGCCAAACAAATCCCGCACTATCAGCCCTTTCGGCAACAACCTGTGGAGCCCAGACTAAAGTCTCACCTGAGGTAGTAGGGGAGGGTGCTGGAACCAGGTTTCCGCACCCTTGGGATGTCTTGATGTGGTCTGGAGGGGTCGCAACCCGTTCTGTGGCCTCGCACCACTCTGTACTATGGTCGAGCTTTCGCATAGATCTGCATAGATGCGCTTTCTTATTGATGAACTTATTATAGATCTTATATACTTCTTAGGGTTTTTAAGAAACATTTAACAATACCCACTAGTGCGCGCAATCATAAATATGTATAAATTCAGAACACAAGCAATAGATAGATTTGCAATAAAACACACAATGATTCAAAAATTCTTATCTTTATTGATCCCCTTTTCAGTACAACTAGATCTTCCCTGCGCACTCAGCTGCAGGGGTCCACACACACAACTGCAGACTCTACCAGGCCTCTGCGCACACAACTGCAGAGCCTCTATCTATCTACCAACACCCTTGACTTGAACTTACAAACGTAGAGAGAATATTGCCTTCATTAACCCATAACATTAAGATCCAAAACAAAAACTACTTTCTAACCGTAGAGCCTTTCTCTATTTATACATTTTCATGGTCAGCGGACCATGGGCAAGCCAACTCACCCTCTATTTTCTTACATTATTTTCGGGCAGACAACCCTGTGACTTGACTCATTACACTTCGCGCTCCATGCACATCGTGGAGCTTTTACCATACTTTTATCCAAAACTGTGGGCTTTGAGCCCCAAAACCATTACGCGGGGCCTCAGCTACCTAATAGGCCCCCAACACAATCATCGTGATTCGTCTCGAGTCACTCGGCTGGTGTAGCAATCTTCGCATGGAGGTCATGCAACAACTTCTATGCTTCGCTTACACTTGCAACAAAATCTTTGGCCATCTACTGTACCTGTTCTACGTGAGCCACTGATGCATCAATATCAGTATCAGTTGCTTGTTCGGGTTCATATACTACCTGCATGTGTGCCATCTTTCACTCGATGGTGTTGGAAATCATGAATGCCTTATCCAGCCAAGGTTGGATACGTTCTTTAATCACTGCTTCCTTCTGCCGAGCGGTGTCAGCTTGTATCTTAAGAGCCTAAGCCTCCCTCATCTTGGCCAAGTGCTACGTAATAGCAACTCTCTGTGTGGTCCCCCTGATATTATCATAAGCTTGTTGTAGCTCCCTTGTCTCTGTTTCCAACCACTGTAAGGTTGGGTCTTCTTGTAGTGAAGTGAGCATAATAAGTGATTGATCCAACAAGTCAGCGCACTCCTACATAGCACGTGCTATTGTTTCCCGCTCGAATTGAATGATGCCTTTCCACTACTCTATGACCTCCGGTGGTGTAGAGGGTTGTGATTTCAGTTTTAGCTCTGTGATCTGCAAGTTGAGGGCCAACTAGATCCTCGTGGCTTCCTCCTTTGCTTCATGGAACCCATTGGCCAACATGTGGATTCATATGCCGACAGGTAAATCTATCGCAATCTCCAGCTCAAGGGCACGATAACATGCTTCCCCCACAATTTGCTCCAACTGCCAATTTTGTGCTACCACTTCATCACATTGGAGGCTCAACTGTTCTATGTTAATTCACTGCTCACTAAGTACTTGTACCACACGTCCTTCCCTAGCACAGAGCTCCATCATTGCACTGTCCTGGAGCTAGTATAAGCTCTCGCATGGGAGGGCAGCCAAATTTAATCCCAGCCCTGTAAGCCGACCTACCACAACTCTGTCCGCTGCATTCTCTGCTATCACTGCTCCTGTCAAGAGTGTGATAGTATTAGCCATGTTGGCCTATAATATCTGCTTAGTTGCTAACATACCCGTAGCTCCATGGGTAGCGGCGATTCCTGGCTGTGAGGCCCATGCTCTGAATTCCTGTAGTTGTGCGCAGAGTGCCCTCAACATGTTGGAAATAATACTGAGAGGGGGGGGTGAATCAGTATTATCACATTAATAAAACTTTTTCATTTCCATAACCAGATTCATATATGCTACTTCCACAACTTCTTATGATTAAGTTAATTGGTCTTCAATAAGTGCATTAGAACATTATCAACCATATTATCAGTTAACAGATGCAGTAACATAGAATAGATCATCACACATAAGGCACACACATGAACACCATGATATAAGGTGGAAACCCAATGCGGGAGAAAACCACCTGCTGCAAGTCATCTCAATCTTCTTCTTAATAAGAAAATCCTTTTACAATATTTGTACTGGTGCAGTCTTATACCAGTACGGGAGCTACAACCCCATTTGCTCTTGTACTAGCCGATCCATTTACTAGTACGCAGGCTACTACCTGCTACAATGCTCCAAAGATTTCCTTTAGCTCTTGTACTAGCTAATCCATTTACTAGTACGCAGGCTACTACCTGCTACAATGCTCCAAAGATTTCCCTTAGCTCTTGTACTAGCTTAGATACTAGTACGTAGGTGCTGACCTACAACCTTCTCGCCTCCAGGTACCACGTTTCATCAATTTTCACACTGGATACACTGAAGCACAACACATAATCTGAAAGGGCCACATTTCATCCAATTTTCATACTGGACCCAATAACCACATTGAAGCTCATAATCAAACAACTTTCTGAATCACTCAATCACTAGATCAATACATAATGAGAGTCATCAATCAGATCTAGTTCATTAGATCACATAAAGATATACTCAATCACTTCTCATACGGCTGTCATAAGATCATAATACCAGAAACTAGACATCACCTCAACACCCAGAGCACAACAATGATAAACAAAGATTTTAAGACAAGTAAGCACCCTGCTCAACTGCTCGCCTGCTTACGTACTCACCCTGCTCAACTGCTAGCCTGCTTACGTACTCACCCTGCTCAACTGCTAGCCTGCTTACAAGTACGCACCCTGATCAACTGCTAGCCTGAGTACCTACGCACTCTGCTCAACTGCTAGCCTGCGTACCTCGCTCTGAGTCCATTAAACTGTCTGCGGTCATCCGCACCTGAAGCCCTTCTGTGACTGCGTACCGGCGCACCTGTACCTCTTCGCTCCTGCGTACCGGCGCACCTGAAACTCTTCTGTGCCTGCGTATGTACGCACTGTGCCTTACTGTCTCCCTGCGTATGTGCGCTCTGTCTCCAATAAACTGGCTGCGTCCCTCCGCAACTGCAGTGCTTCTTCTCCTGCGTATCTGCGCACCTGCAGCGCTTCCGTGCCTGCGTATCTCCGCACTTTTCTTTCACTGGACCAGCGTACCTCCAGGCATAGATAATTTCGAGACTTCAAGAACAACCCAGACAGTCAGATCTACAGATCTGAGCATGCGCCGAAGAGATCTCCATCCATCAGTAGATTCGCCTTATTTAGATCTAGACATCTCTCATAACCAATCACTAGAACTTCAGATCTAGCTTCTTAAGATATTCAACCCAAAAGCACATCTAAGGCAAATGATCTCCTCTTCTTTATATAGGCAAGCTCTTCCTTAAGTCAAGGATCATGGGGCTCAATAATAATAATAAAATAATCAATACCACGGACCAAAACCATGATAACCCAATACTGTTGGCTAAATACCATTAGAAAACCCCATGTGTGGGCGCTTAACTGCCTTGGAATGTGTGCACTGGGGTACGCACCCAATGAATGGGTTTCCTGCGGGTATGTACGCACTTTATGTAACACTGGCCTGCGTGTACGAACCTTATGTAAGGTGTACCTGCGTACCTCTTATTTTCTCCAATATTTGATAGCTGATCATCAATCTCTGCTACTGTCCTGTTGT
>APFE030920496.1:0-16396 GCA_000404065.3 Pinus taeda | reverse complement strand
AGCTCCAGGGGGCTTGGGGTACTTCTTGGGGCAGTGAGCAACCATAAGGTGAGTTGTTCAGCCTTCCCTTAGTGGTTTGTTGTGTACAAGGTGAGTGGTTCATCCTTCCCCTGTGATACCCCTTAGCGACATGTAGGCAGGATGAGTGGTTCATCCTTCTCCTGCTGAGACATACTACCCATGCAGTCTCGGACTCATGGGAAGTACCTCTCATATGGCCAATGAGTAGGGAAATGAGGATAGGGACCATATTACTATCGATGAACACATCATGTACTACCACACTCCCTACGCTAGGATGAATGATATTGATCTAGGATAAACTGGAAATGACTTCGGGTCAATAAGAGTGGTATGAGACACTCTCTTTTGATTGGAACTGACTTCGGATCAGTAAGAGTAGTATGAGACACTCTCTTTTAATTGGGACTAACTTCAGGTCAGTAGAGAATCGTATGATACATTCTCGATCACTTCTTCTTCATAGATCATTAGAGCAGAGCAAAGCAGTGCATTGATGGTAGAGATAGTACAGATTGGCAGATGGATTAGCAAGTGGAGTTCTCCCTAGTTGAGAGGGAGTGTTAAAATTGGAAACTAGGGCCAAACTCCACATCGGTCATCTTATTTATGACGGCTGATATTTTTCTTGGATTCCTCTTTCCGAGAGGTGTAGGATTGATCTAAAGATCATCTGATTCTGACATGTACAAATGAAGATATGAATTTATTTATGTTATGGACAAATTGTCAAGGTCGGCCAGCAAACTCATGTAGGCTCAAAAGCCCAACAGTCATGTCTATTCATCCTCAACGTTGCATATAAATAGAAGGTGACTTAACCTCATTTGGACACACTCATATTCACACATCTCTCTCTCCTCATTGATTGGGTACGGATTTTTGGGCAGCAACTCTCTCCACACGAGCGAAGGAAAGGAAGGATAAATTTTTGTTTTGGACATTGACCAAGTTTGACCGAATGTCCAGATTGTTGTTTTCACTGCGTTGACCATGCGTTGACCTCCTTTGACTGTGTTTTTGTAAGGGCTATCTCTGTTTGGGAAGACCGCATTTCTGGGCACAAAAATCGAGGCTAAACGTTGACTGCAACTAGCGCTGACCGTAGGTGGATTGTTTGACCAGACTTTGACTAGGCTGAATTTGACTGTTTTGAGGGTTGTTTTATCTTGATGTTTGGAGGCCGAAGTTGACTGAAGTTGACCGATTTGTTGAGGGTCAATATGCCCTGTTGACTAGAATTGATTTTTCTAGTTAGGGCTCTTTTGCTGCTGTTATAAATTATCACATTTGTAAATTGTACTATCTCTCTCTGCTAAACTATTGAAGACTAAAAGAAGATTTGATCAAGTTTTTCCCCACATTGGGGTTTGTCCCTGGCTGGTGCCACAGCTTGTGTCCTCTTGTCTTGGCTTGTCTTCTATTGTTTATGTTTATGTTCTATCTGCATTTTACTATCATGTTGATGTGATTGCTAATTTGAATATTTATACTAGGCTAATAAAGAAATTGAAGTAAAATTGCTCTAGGCAAGATCAGTTAGCTTTAGCGTTTATGCCCTGAGTTGGATCTCAAACGCCCTTGGAAATTTGGAGAAACCAATACATGGGTTTTGTTCCTCTCTTCTGTAGACCAATTTTGACATATTACATGTCAATTTCTTACACAAGATGTCCTTGTTATGCCACCTGGAAAATTTTCTTTCCACATCATTACAAGTAGACCACTTTTGATGTAATGCATGAATCATTCTACCCAATGTTGCCCTTGTTCTACCACCTGGAAACCTATTTGACCTGTTGACCAAGTTTTACCAAACTGTAACTAGCCACTTCCACCTCTGATTGGAAAACTAGAATGTGGCATGTAATCCTTCAATCAAATTGCATAATTTGAGACCATGTTGACTTTTTGACCACCAAAACTGCGATGCATTGGGAATTATGAACCACCTCGAGAAATGTGAAAAGTTGTCAAATGAGACTACCATGCTCTAAGAGTTGTCTAAGGAATATTGCACCAAAGCCAAGGCCACCTATAGACTCTATAGACCATAACCATGTGGAGTGACATAAGTGAACCTTGACGTAGGTTTGGCTAGCCCATACACCAGTGATCACCCCTACAAATGTAAGCTCCCATAAAACCATGAGTCCTCAAGAGAGTTCGGCTAAGGCCATCCAATCATGTAGAGGACAAGAGCAACCCAACTGAAACTTCAAGGGATCAACGATGGTTTGACCAAGCCAACAAGATACAGACTCAAAAGATACAGGGGTAGGATAATACAAGACCTCACACGG
The DNA here is from genome assembly GCA_000404065.3 of Pinus taeda. Taxonomy (NCBI): domain Eukaryota; kingdom Viridiplantae; phylum Streptophyta; class Pinopsida; order Pinales; family Pinaceae; genus Pinus; species Pinus taeda. The sequence goes on along the minus strand of APFE030920496.1, from coordinate 14,072 downwards.
TTTTAACATCGCTTTTGACTTGTGACCTTGGGCTTAAAATGGTGCTGATAAATAATGCAAAGTGTTCATATATGCCCCTACTAACATGAGGGGTAATGGGACTACATGCTTTAGATTAGGTGTGTGATTGGATCTAAAAGGATAGACAATAAAGAAAAGGAAAAACACAAAACAAATATTTCTCACAAGATTTTAGCCCCACCAAATAGAAAATCCTTGAGATCTTGAGAAAAGATAAAAAGAAAATCAATACTCCTAAACAAGATATTTATATTCTTCCAAATATAAATGAGCAAGCCATCCAGGAAAATGCAAAAAGATGGAATATAAATCCCATAAGATTTGACAGCTAATTTAATGTTTGTTTGATCCACCCTTGATGCATGGAGATATGGAAAGTTAGATTTGAAGTCCAAGAGCAAGTCATTAATTAAGCACAAAAGAATAAGCATAAGATTTAATTGAAAGACAAACCACAATGTCAAAGAAGTTGAAGTGCTAGGAATGGTAAGCAACAATTGTGTACATTATGGATACTCATATTTATGAATGGTCCTATGGATTAGGTTGTCTTTGATATTGCACCTACTTCTGCTCTCATTGGCCGCATATGTTATCAATGAAAAAACCTACGACTCATGTAGTCGTTTGGACATTGCACTATTTCATGCATGGGACCTTGGGAGTAGTCCAAGCAGTCTCATTGAGGACCATTATATTGGTGATGTGAACAATCCTTGGAGAAATCCAACTTGTAATTTGATATGCACTAATATGTACACATGGTGGCTACACATGATGTATAAGAAGATCGTAGAAGTAATTCAGATTGACTCCTTCCCCAAAAGTGAATTCGATTGAGCTTATGGCTCTTGGCAAGACCTAAGCGTTCATGGGAATGAATGAGTTTGAATCCACCATTTTATTATGACATTGTTAACTATGTTTGTTTTTAAAATAAAGCTATGATCCCATGTTATATTGGCCTTGTTTAATGAATTATATGGAATCTTAAAAACAGCTATCAAAAAATTAAAAAATATAAAAAATAAAAAGACCTTGAATGATTTAGAATCCTTTCTATAATCTCTTGATCTCATGTGTAAGTTGAATGGGTTGGTCCCCCAGAAAGAATATCTTGTAGAATTCCTGAGTAGGAATCCAACTCTCTCTCTTTTAGCATGTTGACCTTCATCTTTTACTTTTGTTGATTTCCTCCCAAGCCTCCACAGGCCCCATGAACTTACGAGTCATGACAATAATGCTCTATTGTGTTCAACAAAGACACAATGTTCCTAATGACTTTTGATCTCTTATTTAAATTTTGGACTCTGGTTCCTTGGTCTTGTGGATTTCTACTTTGACCTCCATGGTAAGAAATCTCTATGCTTCTCAATGATTAAAATATTATTGAAGAATTATTGAGGATTGTCTTGGATTGTTGACTGGTTGCATGATGTGCGAAAAAATCTAACTCCCTATCAATATGGAGTTCCCATAGTGCACTAAGTGTAATATATTGACTTCTGGGTGAATGTTCCAAGGAGGATGTTCCATATTGGATTAGAGGAATGTTCACACATTTAGGGGTGAAAGGCAAACATGTTCAATATTTTGTATGAAAAAATTGAGTCATGTTGTATAATTGGGTTATGCTTATAGTTTTCTTTGCTATGCAACCATATTGCAATGACCAAGGAAAGGACTGGGCCTTCCCTCAAGGATGCTCACCACCACACACCTCTAACAGAGAGCAACAAGTAAATTGTTGATAAAGGTGGTTTGTGGCTGACAGAAAGGCTTCTACTTACAAATGTTTATGTTGAAACTATTCAGTTTCAACACAGGAATCAGGTCAAAACATTTAAAGATTACAGTCATCACTTCCCCAACCATGGAAGTGAGAGATTTAGTAAATGAGTAGCTGGTAACTCAAAAATATTTGGATGAGAAACTGACTTATGGTCTCTGGACTATTAAAAATAAATTGAACTTCGACTCAATAATTTGTAGCTCCTTGCAAGAAAAACTAGAAGGGGAGTGGAATTACTCCCAGGAACAAGAGGCAAACTGCCATGCCTGGTAACAACAATTAGAAAGTGCACGAAAAAAGCAGGAAACATTCATATCTGTTGATACTGCAAATAAAGACCATGTCTCAATATACAACTTACTGCCAGTGAAGATGAGATGAGATTAAGAAAGGAAGTTATCAGGACTAAACTAGATCATATGCAAAACTCAAATCAGTCAATCAATCCATCTAAGTGGAGGAGAAAGTGAAAAAAAAACTGAATGTGATACTAATATATTATCTAGCTCATGATAAAGCAAAATGTGATCAAGATTTTACTAAAATAGTCAAATAGTTGAAGGATACTCGTAAATTTACGAAAAAAAACAGCAGCCAGACTAAAACAGGCAGAAAGCCTAACCTCGGCCTGCACCAGACCTAGGAGCAAATTGGGCAAGGAGGAATTATGAATTTCAATTCGTAAAGCATTAGGGAAACTTGAACAATAAAAAATTATTACTGATTTCAAACAACAGAAACAGGTTGCTGTGATATGATCACAGGTGTTGTCGAAGAATTAGAAAAATTATTAAAATGTTTATACCTATATAAGATTACTGATATACTGATTAAAATGCTGCAGACAAAACACCCAAAGACAATTGTTGCCAGGAAATACAAAACTGGTTGGTCCATCAACAACAACAAACAGATTTATAGAGACAACGTGTTGCAGAAAGGTTGAACAGATGTCAAAAGATCTTGAGTAAATTAAAAAGAGGGTTGAAGGTTTCCTAGGAAATGGCAATGTTGACCTCTCAGATAAATATGAGATCAGTTGCTGAAGAGTTAACAAAGGATCTTAAAAGAATTTTTAATCAGCTTCCTAATCCCTGCTTATACTACCAATTTCAAAACTGTTGTAGAAATCACGGAACACATTCCGTCTTCAGGTAGTATGTCTAAGTAGGATGTGGAAAAGGTTATTGACCCATTACTTACGAAAAAACTAATGCCCAAATCACGTGTTTACTTTCAATCCACCCAAAAACAAGGAAACTTTCACAAAAAAATATGATTATATTCCTTGTAATAAAGCAATTAGCAGGTCCTGATGGCATCTAGAACTTGAAAAAATTAAAAGACATGCCCAATAAAATTAAAATATCTATCCAATTTTGGTTATAATGGTTAGGTTAATGTTACCACATAGACTCTCCATGGATTTGCCCTTGTTCTTTGTTCTGTATCCATTCGCCTTTTTGTACCTCCCTGTGTATCTGTATCCCACCTTGATGTGTCTTGGAACTTTGCCCAAAAACCTAATATATTCCCAATCAAACGCAGACATCAATTGGAAGTTGACAGACAGCTGTCCTGGATAGATAACTACACAGCTAGCATACATCTATTTTAAGCTTTAACCCCAACTCCCGAATCAATCAATCCTCTATTTTTGCTTTTGATGAATCTAGGGTTGGACACAAGAAAACAAATTAGAACGTAGATTTGCTTTTGATGAATTTAGGGTTGGACACAAGAGAAAAACCAGAAGTAGATATTTGAATTAATGAAATTGTTTGTCTGTGATAGTTTCCTCTGGTCTGCTTTGATGGAGTTCAAACCTAAATCGCAGAAAGCAAGCTCATATCCGAAGGCGTGGAAAGAGTTGGCACTGCAGAGTCTGAAATATCAGAAATTAAAGAAGGAATTATTTTTAAGCATTTTAGTTTCATCTTCCCCATCAAACCAATCTGTTTGCAGAGAGGGCTTGAGGCCACGAGTACTCTAACATAGCCAAGCAAAAAATATACCTTTGGGTAGTAGAGTATATTCCATTAGATTAATGGCAAAACTAATTCTTGAAACATTGATTTCTCTCCAACACAAAATCATTTAAAAATAGAAAGAACAGTTTCCTAGTTTGGGCAAGAACAAACCACGGCAGGACAAAAAATTTATAGCAAAACTCAGAATATGAGAACCAGAGATGGGAAGTTAGCTGTAAGAACAAAGGCAATGACTCTTCCGTTATAGACTGTATGATTTAAATAATCATCTACTTCAACCCTCAGTTTTCTCTTCGCGGCCTCTTTTCTATAACTGATGTTCCTCATTTGAATCTGGACCCTGCATTTTTTCTTTACTAAAAAGGGATTAATGAAAATATCAGTGTAATGTTTGTAAGAAAATAACTCCTCACGTCTTCGAATACGAAAAACTAGTCATGCCTCAAAACTTGAAATGATAAGTGACGACACAACCAGGTGCTCATATATTCATACATATAAGTTGAGCATCTTCTGTTGGATTACTGTACGATAAATATCAGAGAAGATCAAGCAAGAATTTAGAATTGGATTACAAAAGCAAGCTTGTTGTTACCTGTAGGAACAGCTTGCAGTGAAGTGACGAGGGAAGCAACAATCTAACATGATACAAATGCTGCACAAGAACTGAGCAAGTTCAATCCACTCAAGCATCTGGATAGCCTAGCTCCAAGCAAAGTCAATAATCAGATTCCAATTCCTTCTGAATTTCCACGCCAAAGCTGTTGTTTGTGGTGCCTATTTCTCTAAGGCCAATTTGCCAGCCAATTCTGACAAACTCGCCCTGATTCCTGAAAGATTTGAAAATTTCAAATTGTTGGAATCTGTCTTCTCATTTGAGCCATGCCTATCAAAAAAAGATATCACTGGATTGACAGCAGCCAAATTCACCTTCTCAGTTGAAAATCTGATGGTCATCATCATTTCCGTATCTCTCATGCTGCTCAAACAAACTTCTGTCCAGTCTGTCAGACATATAAACAGTTTTGACTTATCCAATACAGACCAACTTGCTATTACTGTAGCTGCAAACTTTGCAAATCTTTTAGGTAGACAAAGGAGTGCATTCACAAGCTCAATTGAAGGAGACTGGGACCTTAAGACCGTTAGCAGGCCAGAAAGTGCACCAGCATGGACCAAAGGATCCAAAGCTTCAGCACAAAATGCCAACAATGGCATGACTAGTGGAACCACACAAACTTGTACCTCGGACATCAGCAACTGCCAGAAAATCTTTTGCTCTGAAAAATCCCAGTCAAGAGAGTTTTTAACTAAACTACAAAGATTTTGAGAATCCTCTCCAAAAACGGAAAACTCCTTCAGACCTAGCTTGATCTCAAATTTCAAAGTTCTGAAGGGACCAAAAAACACACAAGCAATTTAATGACGTCTTCTCTTCCAGTGGATAAATCTGATAGGTAACAAAAAATGCTTCGAAACACCTGAAGCAACCTGCTAACATTCCACAAACAACATATTCTCAAATCTTTCAAAAGTGCTGTAAACGCATCTCGATCACCATTCAACACACTTTTTGCTTAACACCCATCTGATCTTTCTACCAATAGCATCTTGCTTTGGTGTGAATCTAGTATCTGAGGCGGAGGTGTAGTGAAATGAGTGCACATAAGAAACTCTTTGTACGCTGCAAAAGCATCCTCCACCAAAAGGGATAATTGTTTCACACCCATGTTTTCTAAATGTTGACTACCTCTTGATGAGTGCTCTCTTGCAATACCAAAAATAGAGTACTTTTCAGCATGCCATTTCAGTGGAGAAAGTTTTTGTATTCTATGCTTTCGGCCAACGGTTTCATCCATGTCTTTCTGTCTTGACCAACCCTCTTCTTCCATCGCATCAGCGAATATAACATCAAGATCATTAAAACAAGCCATTTCACCTTTTAAATTTTGACTTGAGGAAAGGTAATCAATAGTACTTTTGGGCCCTGATATCTGCTCCAGCTCGTTGGCAAGTCTAGAGGCATAGCATAGTAACCGTGGACCAACCGCTAAACCATTATTAGACCAAATGAAAAGCATTTCTCGCAATTTTGGGTGACGCGACAAGATATAGATACAAAGAACCACTGCAGTTGCGGACATAACTTCATCTGCTTCTAAAACATCTGGTGCATGCTTGAGTGGTGAAAACATCTCGTGCCCGGCTACTTGGAATGCATTTGCTATTTGGAGAGCCAAATTTCTTCTTGTTTCCGCAGAATCATCCAAAACAATGGGAAGAATATAGTGTCCTGCTGTCTCATCAACTGTCTGATAAGGAATGCCCAAGAATGAGATGAGAATTTTTTCAAGCACATCCACAGCCATTTCATCTGATTTTTTCAACTTTTCTGGCAGATCATTCATGCACACTGTATTCGAAACATCTACGCGCCTTCTTTTTGGTTGATCAACACCAGCCTCATCCATCCTCATTTCACATGAATCCTTTGTCATAATCTCTGGAACCTCGAAGTGATTCCCTTTATGACACAGTGAAGAAACTGAATTTTGAACTGGTGTTTGAGATCCTGAATCCTCTATTCTCATTTCACGTGAATCCTTTGTCCTAATCTCTGGAACCTGGAAGTTATTCGCTTTGGGACACACTGAGGATACTGAATTTTGAACTGGGGCTTTAGATCCAGCATCATCTATTGTCATTTCACGTGAATCCTTTGGCATAGTCTCCAGAACCTGGAATTGCTTCCCGTTATGACATAGTGATGATATTGAATTTTGAACTGGTGTTTGAGATCCAGAATCCTCTATTCTCATTTGACGTGAATCCTTGGTCATTATCTCTGGAACCTGAAAATTATTCCCTTTATGACACACTGAAGCTACTAAATTTTGAGCTGGTGTTAGAGATCCATCGGCTGGCTTTCTACTATTTACCGTGCCCATCTCTACTTCTGAAGCTACTAAAATTTGAACTTGTGTTAGAGATCCATCGGCTGGCTTTCTACTATTTACCGTGCCCATCTCTACTTCTGCTTTCTCGATTTTTCCTGCAATATTGTGATCAACTTTGGAGTGTGCTAATGAAAGGAAGCTTGTCAGTTTCTCTCGAAGTAAAGGGGCAATAACATTGAAAGACAATATTGGTTCCAGTGACCGTACTACACCCTTTCTTATCAATATTTCAAATGAACTAGCTATGCCTCGCCAAATAAGTTCCTTCCTGTTTGGATCATAATGTTCCATGAGAAGAAACAAAAAATCCAAAAGAGATTGGGTAATATCGATATACTTTGGAATAGAATGCACCATAAGATGAATTGCAGGTTCGATATTCATGAGATTGTCAATCTTATCCGTAAAAAGAGCCAGTCGTAGAACAAAGCCAATTTCGCATTTGCCTCTACATGCTTACTTCTACAACACTTCAACAATCAACCCACGATAGCCCACCTTGAAATAACATCAGACTGAAGAATCTCATTTGGCGGGTGATGCGCGCAACAGATAAAGCGAACGAGATCAGAGATCAGGGATCAGGGTTTCACTTTCAGGCGCGACAAAGAATTTATTCGCAAACCATGTCTGATACCTTCTCTGATGACCCCATTTAACATATGTTGGCATAAACCTGACCTGGTTTTCCATCTCAGGTGTAATCCTGGATACCAGGTACCGAACGGGAGTACGCGATAAATAGAGTTAAGAAACGTCCCTAAAACCCTGAACCCTACAAACCCCGGGATTCCCTAACAAATCTTTCCATATTAATTCAAACTCAGGAATGCAACCCACATCCTGCAAAAGGCGCACCAGGTCCCTTCCAATAGAAAGACAGTTCTGGAAGCATTCCCTCAAAATCCGAACACAGAAATCAATTTCATTCTTCTTCAGAACATTCAATAACTGACTCCTAGACCTACAATCATCGGGCAATAATCTCAAGTAAGTAAACAATGCGCCTGTTACAAGCCCCGGATTAGCAATGACCAGCCCCAATTACTATGTAGCACGTGAAGTAACTCGAGGGCTAACCAGACATTACCCTGAGACAAATCTCCACCAGCAATTCTCCTGAGCAGGGCGAGGCAGAGGGTTTCCGAATCCGAAGCGCATAACTCCACAAGCTGCAGGAAAACCCAGATGACTTGAAGTTTTGTCTGCTCCACAAGCTTGGGGTACGATTCATTCACAAGCCTTATGAGTAAATGGACCAGTGAAGCGTAACCATCTGTGACTATTGCCTTGAGGTGAGTAACATGGGTTTGGCCCGATTGTGGTTGGGTTAAGATGGCATAGAGAAGAGCTTGCATTAAGCGCGCGTATTCTTGCGGAGTATGCAGAGTGAGTTGGTAGGGTGGTGTTCGTTGGGATTGCAAATCTGTGAAGGATTGGACCAATAGGGTTTCCAATGCGTCCTCGGCCTCGCAGGGAGACCTGCGGATTAGTTTGGAGGCCATTTCGCCTCCGGTTAGCTTACCGCCAATTCCCTATTTCCTTTCGACACCGGCAACGGAACTAATTCGACTGACATCGCTTCAAAACTCCTGAAGTCACCTAGGCAGGAATTTTTGCTTTGACTACCGTGTCCCTGGTACCTGCGGGACTGATTTTTATCTGCAATTCAAAATTTAAAAGTTCAAGTGTGGACGCAACACCGGTTTGTTAGTTTGGGGGAGTTAATTAAATTATGTCATAACCATGTTAATGAAGAGAACCCTACTTTTTTTAGAAAAACCCTAACAGGGTTAGAGTACTTTATTGTTATGTGCTTTGTAGTTTAATAATTTTAGAATGGTTAAGGGAGATAGAGAATTATGTCAGGCACTTGGATTTTAATGTTAAAATGCCACTTTTTTTAGGGAACTACCAATATACAGTTGTTTGTTTAATGGACTGAGTTATGATATGTTACTTAATTTTCTTTTGTTCTTCCAATAAGCTCTACGTATCACTGTAGTTAACTTGCCTAGATATAATGAAACTTTGGTGTATTTTCTTAGAAGGAGTTGTGATAGTTTTATGGACTTACCAAGTCATAACATGAAACATTATGTTGTCAAACTCAAAAAGTGGTAACATGAAGCATTATGTTGTCAACAATCCAATGCAGCCAGATTGAATTCAGTCGAGCAGAGAAGAAGGCAAAGTGGTAGTTGTAGATTTTTGGAATATTTTAGAATCTGAAAAAGTCAATTGTTGTATGTCCATCAAATCCCTTTCCATCCTGATAACTTGCAATTCAGATAAGTTCAATAATGACAACATTGGGTAGGGAGATTGCTTGGTTAAAAGAAACACGAGAAACTCCATACCTAACGTAGAGAAATGTTTTTCTACCATGAATGGTATTAATCACTATCAATGTGTGCGTAGAGAGAGAAAAATATCCATACTCATTTCATAATTGTGATACTCTTTCAGGGTTAGTGTGGCTTAATAAGTTGAAATCTAAATCAAGGTTGCACGAGGTAACCACAAGAGAACTATAGACAAGTAGAATGGAATTGAACAATTCTTCATATTTTCAATATTTGTTTTGTGCAGTGGTTCACAATATGTTCATCTATGTTATACTTTATTTGAAGGTGTATGTTACAGGTCTATGGTTGTAGAAGGTGAAATTGTGATCTTTGAAAACTTTGAGAAAACAGCTCCATAAATCAATGCTAATTTGTTATTAAAGTGAGTTCTTAGTAAGTTAAGAACTCCTTTGTGACTATCGTTGTTAGATTCCAGTAAGTTTTAGTAGAATGAAATGTTTATATTCACTGACTGGGTTGAAGCCTATATTGGTCCACAAAGTTGAAGAACAACATGTTATTAGAATAGGTGCTTGAGAAGGTGTTGAAATGTAGTTCTCGTGCCTGACAAGTTGTGAACTCAATACTATAAAGAAGAGACAACAATTGGTAATGTTTCAACAAGTTAGTCTAGAAAGGCATGGTTGAATCATGAATTGCAAATGGTGTGAGTGTGCAGTGTTGACTAAGGAGATGAAAATTGTTCTATGTTCTTATATATTGACCCTTCATACTTCATTGTTTTCCCAAACATGGAAGAGTGCACAGTGGTATTTGGAATACCAGAGTGATTAACATGAGCCTTCAATAAGTTTGTAGTCCTCTTCAACTCAGCAAGTGGTAACATGAGCCTTCAATAAGTTTGTAGTCCTCTTACGGGTCATATTATGATTCGTCTAATTTGGTGTTAGACAATTAAAATGTTTGCCACTGTTAATAAAAAATATCATTATAACTGAAACAATAACAGTCGAAACTTAATCTTTTTCTTGGGCTAGAAAACCCTTGCAATTCGAAACTTAATATTTTTCTTAGACTAGTGAACCCTCGCAATTTGATTAAGAGAAGGTAGACGACCATGGTTTCGTTGCAAAATATTGTCATCCTCTCCATCTTATCGATGAAAATACCAGGAAACGCAGAAACCCTCCTCTCGATGTTCAATCCCATTTACATTCTTGTCTAGCAAGTTTCTTGCTTATCGCTACCAGAGAGGGTTTCGTATCGAGGAAATGTCTCATTTGACACCTCCACCATGGTATTCCATTCGTTTAGTTGGCATTTTCCTGCCCTCATCTCATATTGGTTCCCCATTTTCTCTTTTTGCATAGAAAAAAAAATACCTAGTTCCATATTTGGTTTTGTTGTAACGAGTTGCTATTTTGTGGTAAGATCCTTGGAGCTCTGGTCTGATGACTGACAAGTAAATTAGAGATTTTTGGCAGATATTTGTAGTTGGTTATTCGAAGGTTTGTGGTGTTCAATTTCTATTGGATCACTAGGATTCTAGTAGTTTGATGGTTCTGATAAAATTGTGGCTTAGCCTATGATAGGCAAAGGTCGGTAGCATGCATTTTCGGCATAGACTGAAGGATTTTCTACTCTCAAGTGGTTTCGGCCATGGCTTGTCTGTAGGTTTTAACCCCATATAGAAATTACCTGCATACGAATTCTAAAACACAGAAAATAAACAATAGCGAGAGCATGCCACATAAAACAAATATACACAGATATTTTCCCCTGGATCCCAAAACCGGGGCTACCAGATTGATTTTTCATTATGTTCCTTTCAATGTTACAATACATATATATACATGTCGAAGTATCCATAACCCCAATCCATTAACCCTATATTAGAACATAACTATAGTTCCCTTGATCAGATCTACAAAATACCATGGACCGAAAACAATCGCGCTCAAAACCATGTGCGAAAACCATGCAGAAAACCATAGGTAGGTTCGCCCACCTAATATAGGGTCCAAAAAAAAAATTCCCGGGGCAGCGACCCGTAGAGGGGGGCTACCGCGCACCTCAAAACCCCCTGTGATCCCCCTATTGCACATCAACGCAACGAAGGGGGGGCTCCTCGGCACACCCCCCCCGGCCCACCCCCCAACCCCCCGGTTAAACTAGGGGAGCTAGTCGTGGTAAGAATAGAACACAACCCAACATTGCGTTGTAGAATATTGTCGTCCTCTTAGCGTTATCGATGAAAATCCTAGTGTTAGCCTCCTGCTCATAGCAGGTATTCACCTTTCGTGATCGACATCTATATAGGCCAAATATGTCATGCTTTGCTTACAGCAATGTTCCATATTTGAAATTTGCTACTATGGCAAAGAGGGCACAAAATCTTCAGGCACAGAAGTCATTGCATGTTGTCTTAGATCTGCTACACTTTGTTGCTCCAAGATTAATGCAACGAGGAGATGCTCATTTTTCTTATGGCATTGCTGACAATTTGGATGATCCAAAATATAAGCATTACAAGTACTGGTCTAATCCTCTTGAAACAAAATTGCCAAATGCCCCAGATATTGAGATATACTCCATGTATGGTGTTGGAATTCCTACAGAAAGATCATATGTTTATAAATTGTCCCCTTCTGCTGACACATGCTACATACCATTTCGAATTGACACTTCAGCAGATGGGGGGCAAGCAGAGAGCTGCCTAAAAGGAGGCGTGTACCTAACTTAAGATGATGAAACTGTGCCATCTCTCAGTGCAGGATTCATGTGTGCCAAAGGCTGGCGAGGGAAAACTAGATTTAATCCTTCAGGCATGTCAACTTATATAAGGGAGTACCTCCATGCCCCACCTGCAAACATATTAGAAGGTCGTGGTACCTATAGTGGTTCTCATGTTGACATAATGGGAAACTTTGCTTTGATAGAGGATATCATAAGAGTAGCAGCAGGTGCAAATGGGGAAGATATAGGTGGAGATCAAGTGTATTCTGGTATTCTAAAATGGTCTGAGAAGATTAAACTAAAGCTATAAAGTGTTCACATCATTTGTGGCATTTTCTGATGCATCGTTTACCACAAAATGTTCCAACATATAATTTCAAGTTTTGAAGCCACACAATTCTCCCGGCATTATATCTTATAGAATCAGATGATTGCTGCAGCGAATATAATCCAGAGTGAGATGGATGATTTATACAACGAAAACTCACTTCATTGGAAGGTTTATGCTATGGATAAATTGGGAACTTGTATCCTGGATCTGGCTACTAATTCATTATACTACTGGAATTTCTGCAGTGTTTATGCAAATTGATGGTCTTCTCGATATATATGAAATCAAAAATTTTCAATAGTTGTTTGCTGTCACAACAATAACTTGGTCCATTCTGAGGCTCCTGGGATTATTTTCATAAGAATGGGCTTCCAACCAGTGCATATTGACAATTGATGACCAGGTTGGTTTGTGTCATGTGCACAATGAGGAAATGTATAATCCTATAGCTGTCTTTGTGACTGTAGGAATTGTACTTACAGGTGCATGGTTTGGATTTTGGGGAGTGAGCTATATGGATGGGTTGCTCGTTCTGAGGACTACAATGCTACAAGTCCTATTAGAAAACATCTTCGTGAAGGTGAAGGTTATAAGACCCTTGTAACAACCCGAATTAGTTCTATCATACCCACAGCCACCTCCACCCAGATTTATGAATTGCCGGTGCTGGATGATGCCAATGCTCAGTCCCTCTTTTGCTTCTGGGCTTTTGGACAGAAATCAATTCCAACAGATGCAGATGAACATCTAGTCAAGCAGGTGCAAGCAGAATGCAAAGGCCTGCCACTCGCTCTGAAGGTGATCGGAAGCTCTTTGCGTGGTGAAAGTCGCCCAGTGTGGGAGAGTGCTAAGAACAAGCTCCTGAATGGGGAGTCAATATCAGATTATCATAAAGAAGGACTTCTTAGATGCTTGGAGAGCAGTATTGATGTCCTGGATGAGGAAGTACGGGAGCGCTTCTTAGACCTGGGGTCCTTTCCAGAGGATAGGAAAATATCTGTGGATGCATTATTGGACATCTGGGTTTATGTGCGAAAGATGGAGTGGCACGATGCTTTTGTTATATTATTGGAACTCGCTAGTAGGAATCTGTTAAACCTAACAAGCAATCTCAGGAGTTGTGCCATCAATTATGGAAGTACCTCGGAGCTCTACTTTTCTCAACATGATGTAATGCGAGACTTGGCCCTGTATCTGGCATCCCGAGACTGGATCGTGAACAGGAAGAGGTTGTTTATGCCTAAAAAGGAGGATGGATTGCCAGGGAAATGGGAGCTACTCAAAGACCAAGCTTTTAATGCGCAAGTTGTTTCAATTCACACAGGTGAAATGCAAGAGGATCAGTGGTGCGAGATGAATTTTCGACAAGCAGAAGCCTTGATTCTAAATTTTTCTGCGGGCAACTACTTTCTTCCTTCATTTTTAAGTTCTATGACAAAGCTTAAAGTCCTCATGTTAGAGAAAGTTCGTTTTTTTTATTCAGGCAAGCCCTTCTGATCCGGAGAATTTTCCATTTGTTGTGCTTGGAAATAAAATTGACGTGGATGGTGGGAACAGCAGAGTGGTCTCTGAGAAAAAGGCCAGGGCATGGTGTGCTTCTAAAGGAAACATTCCCTACTTTGAAACTTCTGCAAAAGAAGGCTTTAATGTTGAAGCAACTTTCCAATGTATAAGCCACGGAACAGGGGAGCGATCTATTGACCAGAGACTAGAGAGCAGGTTGAGGAGGGCGTAAGTTAAATCAGCCTAGATCTCTTCGACTCCATCTTCATTCAACATAAGCTCGAACTCATCATGTCGGCCCGCAGAAGAACTCTTTTAAAGGTTATCATCCTTGGCGATTGAATACATTGCAAGCGGAAGATATCCAATACCAGAGGCGTGGAATAAAGCGGAGAACAGAAGGACAGCCAGCCACCGCCTCAATCCAAAAAG
>APFE030920484.1:11440-24636 GCA_000404065.3 Pinus taeda | reverse complement strand
TTGCCCCCTCGAAGAGGCTGAATTCTAAGGCGTTGATCTATCTTTTCTATATTTTCTTGAGCTGGTTTCATAACAGGCCACAAAAGAGATCGGGAAAAAAGAGAGCAGGAAACTTTCAAAGATAAGCTCCAAGGCAGCCAACCAACTCTCGAAAAGATATTAGCGTCAAAACCAAAGATGGCGAGAAACTAGCCCCAAGGCTCCAAGGGAGCCAACCATAAATAAAAATGATGAAGATTGTCTCCTGGAACTATAGAGGTATGGGGAGCAGAATCAAAGAAGAAGCCATCAGAATTTTAATAAGGACAGAAGCCCCTGACATACTCCTCATCCAGGAGACCAAATTGGAGGACTCTGTCTTCCTTCAGGTAAGTAAGAAACCTTGGAATAAATGTGAGGCGAAAGCAATCTCAGCTGGAGGGGCTTCCGGTGGGTTGGGCACTCTCTGGAATGCAAGCAAATTCTCAGTCATTTTTGAGACCCTCAATACTCACTGGTTGTTCTTAAAATTGCAGCACTTAGACTCAAAAGAGATTTTTAGTATCTTCAACGTGTATGTCCCTGTGAACGCTGGGGAAAAAAGGCATGCTGAGAATCCATGAGAAACCAAGCAAACCTCGTTAATCTTGAGAATACCATCATTGCTGGAGATCTTAATCTCACTCTCCTGTCAGGAGACAACTGAGGAGGCAGCATTGTTCATGATCCGGCAAGGGCATGGGTAGAGGACCTTATGCAGGACTGGGATCTGCTAGACATTAAGCCAATTTCTGGCAAGTACACTTGGACTAATAAAAGAATTGGACCTGGTCAGATCGCTGCCAGGTTGGATAGATTCTTTCTTCAAAGCTCTTTCCTTCTGCTTGAATTAGAGGCTAGAGTCCATGTTCTCCCATCTAGCACTTTTGATCATAAACCCATCAAGCTGGAACTCGTGTCTCAACTTGATCTCGGTCCTATTCCCTTTAGATTTAGCCCGCTCTGGGCTAAGGAATCTAACTTCATGCAATTAGTTAAGGGCATCTGGTTGTAGCAGGTCAAAGGCTGCCCCTTTTTCATCTGGAAGGAGAAGCTCAGAAGAGTGAAAAGGGCTTTGAAAAGCTGGGCCAAATCTCTTCCCAATCCCGTCAATGAAAGGAAAAAAATTCAATGCACACTGGAAATTCACCATCTCCAGGCTGAAAAAGCTGACATAACAAAAGAGGTTCTAGATAAAGAAGCCCAGCTCCAGCAAAACTATCACAAGGCTTGTCTAGCTGAGGAAGAATACTAGAGGCTTAAGTCATGTAGCCTTAAGCTTAAAGCAGGGGACAGGAACTCTTCCTTCTTTCACAAACAAGCCCAGGCAAGGAAATGTACCAACTCCATCTCCGAAATCAAAGATGGCACTACCATCCACAAGGATAATACAAACATAAAAAAAGTAGCCTCCTTTCATTTTAAAAGTCTGTATAGTGAAGATATAAATCTGGACCAAAACTTTGATATGATGGATGTGTTCCCCTCCTTGATTACTACTGAAATGAACCATCTCCTCGCTATATTCACCAAGAATGGAGTCAAGGATGCCCTCTTTTCCATGGACCCAGACAAAGCCCCTGGGCCGGATGGATTCTCAGCCAGATTCCTCCAAATCTGCTGGTCGATTGTGGAAATAGATCTTTACAAAATGGTTCTAAAGTCCCAAGTTTGCCAGAAAATCAGAGGCAGCACGAACTCCGCTTTTCTTGCTCTCATCCCCAAAGAGAAAGGAGCCAACTCCTTCATTTTGCTTTGTAATATTGGTTACAAATTGATTACCAAAGTTATCGCTAATAGATTGAAGCTCATCCTCCCCAAAATCATTCCGGAAAGCCAAGGAGGCTTCATTAAAGGTAGACGAATTGTGGACAATTTCATTATGGTCCAAGAGGCAATCCACCCAAGTCTGAGCCACAATGAAAAAGGTATGGTTGTCAAACTTGATTTAGCAAATGCATTTGATCGAGTTAGGCATAGTTTTCTGCTGAAAGTCTTACATAAGCTTGGATTTGGTGAGAAATTTATAGATTGGATTCGGGCTTGCATTTCGGAACCTTGGATTGCCCTGTTAGTAAATGGCATAGCTGCTGATTTTTTCAAAGCCACGAGAGGGCTCAGGCAGGGGTGCCCTCTCTCACCACTTCTATTTGTTCTTCAAGCCTCAATCCTCAGTTTTTATTTAAACAAAAAAATGATGGATCAAGAAATCCCTGGGCTCTGCATAGCAAGAGGCGTTAAAAACATAAATCATGCCCTCTTTGCGGATGACACCTTGTTATTGGGAGCTGCTTCTGTCCTCATGGTCTCCAGATTTAAAGGAGTTCTGGATGAGTTTTGTATGGTCTTGGGAAGCAGTCTAAACTATGGCAAATGTCATATCTATTGCTGGAACACCACTCCCAGCTTGCTCAACTCCATTTCC
Source organism: Pinus taeda (assembly GCA_000404065.3). Taxonomy (NCBI): domain Eukaryota; kingdom Viridiplantae; phylum Streptophyta; class Pinopsida; order Pinales; family Pinaceae; genus Pinus; species Pinus taeda. The sequence goes on along the minus strand of APFE030920484.1, from coordinate 22,193 downwards.
AGAACCTTTGGCTTCACAGCTTCCTCAAATTGGACTTCCTTCAAGTACTTGGGCCTCCCTGTTTTTCTCAAAAGAGCCTACAACAGAGATTGGCTCCCCCAATTGGAGAAATTCAAGATCAAATTGCTTGCCTGGGGCTTTTCCTTGCTTAACATTGCTGGTAAGTCTATTCTCATAAAATCTGTTCTTAACATCCTTCCCTTATTTCAGTTTTCTGTCCTTCCTGCTCCCACTGGCATTCTCAGAAAAATGGAGGAGATCACTCGAATTTTTTTTAGAAGGTGGGTAAGCAGAATGAGAAAAAGATTCCGCTAGTCAACTGGGAATCCATCTCCAAACCTTTATTGGAAGGAGGCTTGAATTTCAAAAATCTTGGCATCCATAAATTTTTCAATGGGAGCTACATTAATTTGGAGAATTATTGCTCCTAACCCTTGCTAGGCGCAATTAGCTCTTTGGAAAAAATATTTCAAAGGCCAACACTCCCGCTGCCTAGATCACCCTTAGACGCATCCAAATACGCCCTTTTTGAAGCTCTGTATCAAAACTTGCCCTCTCATCAATGCTTATGCCTACTAGATTCCCGGTAATGGAAAAAGGATCACTTTGGACAGACAAGATAATAAATAATGAGCCGCTGGGAGACTGTAGCTCACTCCAAGCATTGAGCAGATGGATGAACGAGATAGGAATGCGTTCCCTGTGGGACATTTCCGTCTGGAAGGATTCACGCTGGGTTGGCTGGAATCTTCAAACACCCCCAGAATTGTTTATGGAGCGCGAGATCCTGTTATCCAAGCTCCACGGCTTGGCTCCAACGCTGGCATGAACCCAACTCAAGAGGATGGGGTGTGCAGGCTGGTGGATGCACAGTAGCTCATGGTTACGCCAAGCTGTGTGAGCGCCCTCATTTGGCCATGAACCCAGAACCGTGGAAAGGGATATGGCATAATCCCTCCTTGCCAAAAATCGACTTCTTCAACTAGCTATTATGCCACTCCAAAAGTTTGACTGATGATAATCTTTAGAAGCGAGGTTTCCACGGCCATTCAAGGTGCAACCTTTGTAAGGAAAACTAGGAAAGTGTAACTCACCTAATGCTTGAATGCACTTTCAGAATGCATATTTGGACCGAGCTGCTGGGATCTTTGAGCTCCAGCTTCGCTTTGCCTTCCTTCATTCCTGATCTTTTTGCTAAATGGCTACAAAGGTATCCTAGTCCCCCTCCAAAAAATAAAACTATCAGAGTTGCTTGGTCTATTCTCCATAAAATTATCTGTTGGCAGGTTTGGCTTGAGCGAAATAAAAGGATCTTCAGAAACCACGAACAGGATGCTAAGCTCGTGGTAGTTAAGATTAAATGCCAGGTAAAAGAGTGCCTGAGAGAGTATAAAGACGATTTAAGCCTAAGCCAACAAGATATAAATTGGGGCTCTTCTCTTGATCTTCAGTTCCAAAAAATTGCAAATAGTATCTCCCTCCCCAAAGATTGGCAAATAAGAGTTACAACAAAAGAGTTTTAAGGATGGATTACAAATCAGCCAAGACACTCTCTATTTTTTGATGGGGCTGCAAAGGTCAATCCTGGAAGAGCTAGCGCCGGAGGTGTCATATTGAATCCAGATGGCATAAGGATCCACAGTTTCCCTTGGGGTCTGGGCATCGCTTCTAGCATCCAAGCTGAGGCTTTGGCTCTTTTCCAAGGGCTCAAGCTTTTGAAAGTACTGAACATCAGGGAGGCTAATGTAATTGGGGATTCTCAGGTTATCATTAACACTATGGTGACAGATGCTAAGCCAACTAACCTAAGGCTTGCAAGGCTGATTTTCAGAATAACAGATCTCAGAGACTCATTTCAGAAATTGAATTTCTGCCACGTGTTGAGAGCTAATAACAAGGAAGCGGACATTGAAGCCAACAAATCAGCCCTTCTTATGGCTGGAGCTTTGCTCAGAGGCGGACAGGAAACATGGGAACCAATTCCTTAATTTAGAGAGCTGTTATGTTTTACTGCCTATTATTAAATTAGTGTGTATGTATCCACAAACTTGGGAAAATCTCTAAAATTGACCACATAGTAGCAACTAAAAAGAGATATGAGCTAAGTATAAATAACACGGCCTTGCAAGATTGTGCGGTACTCGTGGAATTAGGCTCTCCTTTTGTAATCCGCTTTTTAGCATTAAAGCCAAGTGTCTAATATATCCACTATCCGTTTCTGTAAACAAAAACATTACCGTTTACCCCATATATATAAAATTATATTTTCCAAACAATCTCATTCATCACATAGTAATGCGAAATATTGTTTTGATAAATGATTTGCAAATATATTTATTTTTTTCTGAAGTACATAAGCATTAAAACTTTTAACCAATATAATATATTAATACTCAATATCTATACCGAATAAAATAACAAATATTTTACAAATATATTAACTTGTAACGTTACCCCAGACATATATATATATTTGTAAATTATATTTTCCAAGCAATCTTATTCATCACATAGTAATAATCATCACATAGTAATGCGAAGTATTGTTTTGATAAATGATTTGCAAATATATTTATTTTTTCTTACGTACGTAAGCATGGACATCATAAATGATGTGAAGTATTGTTTTGATAAATGATTTGCAAGTATATCTACTTTTTGTTAAGTACATAAGCATGGACATCATAAATTATGTGGAGTATTGATTTGTTAAACATTTTACAATTATATATATGGGTGTAAACATTTTGTAAATGTATTATTTTTTTAAAATAAAAAAAATCATGTGGAGTTTATAATTATAGTTGATATATAATATTCAAAAATAACTTTTTTAAATAACTTATCAATTATAATTAGTAAAGATTTATATATTGAGCACATATTTATTATGAGCTTTATTTTTAGAGTGCAGAATACAATGTGTAATTTTCAATTATTCAAATTGTATTTTTAAATGTTATAAAGAGTATATAACATAAATTTGTAAGTCCAAAAAAATCTATATTAGATTTTGACAAAAAACATATACCTAAAATAAGACCAAATTGTAAAGTAATGAGACAACTTTAAAAGTTTTAACCGTAAAATTATTTTTTTTCAATGGTTTTATATCATATATACACATTTCTTTTAATATATAATATATACATAGTTGACATTAAAATATTTTCTATAACATGTCAATTGAGAAATTTTATGAGTGCACATTAAAATTGTTTTTTTGTTATTAATATATTTTTAAGTATATGTCAATATCAATTGGTATTAAAATATTTTATAATATACAAAATTAAAATATTGTCTTTTAACATTATTTATATATATATAGATATATATGAAGTTGACATCGACATAAATAGTTTATTTAAATCTTTTGTTTAAATATTTTTGAAAAGTATAGGGTTTAAACATCTTACTCGCACATTTTTTTTCTTCTTCTAATTACTTTACATAAAATTATATTATGTCAGACAGACAGCTAACTAAACATGCATAACATATTCATTTTTGTTTTTTATTATAGCCCACATTTGTTTTTAATTCAAATAATTTTTATTTTTTATTTTATTTTAAAAGAGACACCTGTCAACTCCACATTGAGCACGGATAGAATTTATGATGATGATTAATGTCTACTAAGACCAATGTGGTCTATCGGACCTCAAGAAAAGAGAGTCTAATTGTCATTCTTCAAAATCTTGTTTCTATGATCAAAGAGTAGGGAAAGAAGCGTTACAAGATCACTATATTTGGGTTGGCTTACTAAGTTAAGAAGATTGGAGGTGTGGCTGAAGATAGGGAATTGAGAGCGGATGTGGGAAAGAGTCGGGCAGTCTAAAAGGAAGTGTTTTTCATCTTCCACCTTCCTAGTATCACAAATCTGACAAATTCTACCGTCCCAGGGAGGAGACCATCGCCTGGTCTCACTTTGAAGCTCATGAGAGTTAGTTCTAATCCTAGCGATGTTCATTTTTCTTCTTAGTGCTAGTCAACATAGAGAGATAATTCTGGTTATCGAGGGTGGGGTTGATCACCTCCTTATAATACCTTAGCTTCCTTTTACCCTCCAACTCCTTAGCATCCCACATATTGTCCTTAACGCTGGAGGTAATCGTTTCTTTGGTACTGTCCTTACTTCCCATGATGATTTCTCCTTAATACCCTAAAGGTTGAGCCAATTTTGAGCATCCTGATGCCACCGGCGCTTGAGGCGCAGGTGGGGGTTTTGACTAAAGTTAGAAGCAATTTTTGGGAGCCTCTTGGATTCCATATTATGAAGCTTCTTCTTATACATCAGATATCTAAACATAGCCACACTTTCAATGGGGGACATGCCAACTTCGGTCAAGAGGATAGGATAGGGAGTATTTCCCTTGATCTTGAGTTATAAGTTATGAATTGCTTTCGGATCATCTCAATCTTTCTCCACGACTCCCTAGATATAATGCACCCCCAAACTTCACATACGTATAAGATAATAGGGGTGACGAGAGTCTAAAAAAGGAACCTTTTTTTACTCCAAATGCAAAGACTGGCTAACCTATAATTGTTTTCAAGCTCATAATAAGCTTTCCTACCTCCAATTATTTTTTTCTTGATGCTATAATTCTAGTTGAGCTGATGAGGAAAGTCAATACCCAACTATTTATAAGAAGAAACTTGCTCAAGGCAATGGTTATCATAGATGAAACTATCATGGGTGATCTTTTTGGATTTAATGATCATGACCTTAGTCTTGTCGATATTAACTGTCATACCCGTCTTGGAGCAATAGACACGAAGAGTCTGAAGTTGCTTGTCTAGGTCATCATGGCTCCTTGCAAGAAGAGCAATATCATCAACATAAAGGAGAAGAGTAATTATAATACCAGCGAGCTCGGTGTCTTTGCAGCCGACAGTTTCCAAACACTCCTCTAGTTTATCGATGTAAATACCAAAAATGGCAGGGGAAAGGGGACAACCTTTCTTAACCCGATATTACATTTAATATCTTTAAACCACCCTTTGTTGATCTTAAGCTTGGAAATAACAGTTTCGTAGAGACGTATCACAACAACCCTCAGTTCAGGAGGAACCATGATCTCTTCAAGCCTCTCCCAGAGCTTATCTCAAGGGACAATGTCGAAAGCTTTTCTAAAGTCCACAAAACAACAAAAGGGATTGGTTTTACTATTGCAATATTCCTCTAGCTCTTTTACCCTGGTTTTACTTTAGCTCTTTTACCCTGGTTTTCATGCCAAAGGCTAAGCTTTTTTTTCCAGAATGAGACCATAAAGTTTGGCTAGGATGTGGCTAATTGTAATGGTCCTATAGTTAGAGGGAATGCTTTTGTCCCCATTTTTGAAGATAGACACAATAAGGCTTTGTGTCTAAAGCTTAGGGAATCCATGCTTTCCAACAAAATTGAGAATCTTGTGGAGATGAGGAATGATGATAGATTTTCCCATTTTAAAGATCTCAGCTTGGTAACCTTCAATATCTTTGGCTTTCCCATTAGCGAGCTTATTAATCCCAAACTCAACGTCTTTCAAAGAAAAAAATCATCCTTAATAAGAGTGTTTAAGATGGTGCCCATGGTGTTCGGAGAGTCATACAATTTCTTAAGATAGTTATCCCAATTTTCTAGGGGGATAGAATGATTATCTTTAGTTTTACGAATAAGCACATTCCACCAAAACTTCCTGGGTGCAACTTTAGAAAGGTGGAGAAGATGCTCTTGTCTCTTATTAATATATCACCTCTTCTTCCTCTTAATGAGAGATTTGTATATACTTATATTATGGAGCTTAATGATTTCATTAGGGGCGTCTCTAATTGCTTTCCTGACAATTTTACAATCTTTAGGATTGGAAGTTCTATTATTTTTCTTATACGAAGTCTTATTAGAGAATTTGCTAATGATGGTAGAAAGGGTAGTAGTAAAATGGTAATAGATTTTATCAATGCTATTATTATAAGTTAGAGAGCCTAAATTCCTTTCCAAATCCCTTAAGAAAAGGTCGACATTACTTTTATCGGAGTGAATGTGACTTTTTCTTTCATTGTTCTCCTGCATGTGGGTGGTATGCATAACAAGATTGAGGGATAAAGACCATGGTTTGTGGTCAGAGTCAGGCTGTTACCCGATAAGAAACTCAAACTTTGTAATATGGTTGAGGGCATGGATGTCAGAGATTGCATAATCCACAACCCTGCTACCCAACCCATGGAAACAGGTCATCTGACCAGATAGAGGCCATTTATTAATACCATTACAAATGATTAGTTCTTGGGAACTACAAAGTTTGAGGAGCTTGGTGCCAAATAAGTTCTCGATTATGTCTTCAGATTTTCTCTTGAATCTATTAGCTAAGTGACCATCCTCATCAAGCCACAAGGGGTCAGGGTTAGAGTTGTTACTTAACATAATAGCTTGGTTAGTAGCAGTCTGAGCATTAAATTCCCCAAGCAAAATGACATTGCCTTAATTCCTTCGATTGTAGATGTCTTTTTCTAAGGTATTGAAAGGACAATTCTTATCAAGGTTGTTTTTCTTATAGGATGTAGAGTTGATAGGGGCAAAATAATAGATTGCAAGGAAGATCCTATTGGTTGTAGAATCAGAGATCTGGATCCAAATGTATTGATAGAAGGAGCCGGTTTTATGAAATAGGATGTGAGAGGAAACAATGTTCCTAATATAACAAGTTATACCACCAAAACCTCTCTTGAAAATTTCTTATTCGAGACAAACCAAAAATGAACCTTGGCTCACACACTAAACTGTAAAATAAACGTTTTAACTCAAAAAATACATTCAAACATACATCAAATTAATTTAACATTTATTTTAATCTAAATAATATTATAGTAAATAATAATTTACATTAAATATAAATATATGTCAATTTAAAAATTATATATAACTTTAATAAAATAATCACATTTAAAAAATATATGTAACTTTAATAAAATAATCACAACGCTCTTCTTAATGAATCTAATAAATAAGTATTAAGACTATAAACACTTATAAACATATTATTAATAAAAGTAACACATCTTTTCAAAAACCCACTTCTAATTATTTATATAAATAAGTTAGGCAAAATCAACTTGAACTCTCGAAATTCTACATTATGATTCGTTGACCAAACCCACGGGCTATGCATTATTGGTTCTTAAAAGTTTTACACTTTGAACTCTTTTTACACTTCGCATCGGTGGTGGTTAAAAGTAAATTGACAGTAATGGTTAGAAGTGAATATGATGGGAAATAACGATAATGCTTATTAAAGTAATGGTTAAAAGTGAATATGATGAGAAAATTTATTTCTGAAGATAGGTGAAGTATGCCATTAAAAGGTTGGGCATCTCACTAATACTATATATATTTTTTGAGAAAATTCTCAACATCACCAAGCATCAAAACACTTATTCCAAAATACATGTCATATTGTTCATATTAAATTATTATTATTAGGCCAAGTGGCCCTCTCCATTATGAAAAAGATGTTGTAATATCTTGTCTTCTTATTTAAACATTTTGATTTGGTCAAAGTCTATAAAAATAAAAATTAAAGAAAATCATTAAAATAAAATTGAAGTAAAATAAGACACACACATATATATAAAATAAAATTTTAAAAAAAATCATTAAATTAAATTGAAGTAAAATAGGACACACACACACACACACACACATATATATATATAAACTCTCAATATACCAAGAGTTAAGAATGATCAAATCTCTTGATGTGCAACACTGAAAAGAGATTTGATCATCTAAGCTAGTTAATTATAAAAAGAATTAATATATGAGTCAATCAATATTCTTAATCATGGAGATTCACCTCCACTTCATGATGGAAATTCTAAACTTGTTAATATCTTTTGATACAATATCATGGGATAATATCATGGCTTATCAATACCACGTAGCCAATATCACATGTGTTGATATGACATTTTCTTTAGTTCATTAATGGGAGATAAATTAATTAAAAGATAATACTTACCTTGGAAATAAATCTTAATATATTATTATGAATATTTCAACATATTTTATGGAGGTTAAATTTTCACGATGGATTTAGTAGTAATTGATAATTAAATAAAATTTTAAAAAACTTATTTTAAATTAGATATTTTTTATTAACATAATTAAAAATAAATTAATGATAATTATTAATAAAATAATAACAATAATTAAAAAAATCATTATCAAATGAAAATATTTTGAATTTTAAAAAATAATGAGAATGAATGCTTTAATATTATTTTAATTAAATTACATTTTTATTATAAAATATTAATATTTGAATGATTAATTTTTTCTATATATAATGATGCTATTCAATTTTATTTTTATCAGCTTAGATCTATTTATCTAGTAGGGAGAGGAATCAAATCTTTTTTCACTCTAAAAAATATTTGCATCTCAAGAAATTTGATCTTTCTGGATAATGGATCTAGACGATAAGCAAACATTACAACATTTCTACCACACTAAACTAAAAAAATGCCTCTCAACTCAATTACAAAATATTAAGACATTAATAATTTTTTTTAGGTAAGATAATGTAACTTGACATTATTGATATTGAAATTATTTCAATAAAAATTAGAAAATATTTTTTAAGTGCTATAAATTTTCCAGGAAAAAACAAGTGCTACATGGTAAGAATAGTGAAGCTATGTGCTATATATTAAAAGAATTAGTCACTGTGCTTTTTTTATATAGTTGAGTTGTATGATTTAATAATATGTTTATTAATTTTTAATTTATTGCATGAATAGTGTATTTTTTTTTTTTTTTGCAAAATTGAAACTATAGTTCACTTTAATTTTAAAGCATAATTTACATTTGTTCTTCATAATTTCACACTTATCTTAAGATTTATCATATTTTTTAAAAGTATAATATCTAATATCTATGAATAAACTACATTAAGTGGTTCGAAATATTAACCAGATTTCAATGTGATTAATCCTAAAAACAATCTCATTATCAGTATAATTATCAATTTAATTTATTGCTTAAATCTTAAAATTAAATATTCTTTTAAATTTAAAATAGTTATATTTTTTATTTAAACAATTACATAACCACTATTTTATTTTTATTTAATGGTAAGTAATATATAATATATATATATATATAATATATAAAATTTAACAATACTAAATTGATAAAATTATTGTTATACATATTAAAAGTAAATAATAAAATTTATATACATTAAAATTCTAAATATATACAACTTATTTTATGATTTGAATAAATATATATTATAAATTTCGCGGCTTCCAATGTTATTAGCAATTTTTTTTAATGCAAGGCTTTAATGTCATAAAACATTAATGCGCAGAGACAAGCCGTAAAGAATAATATTAAATCATATGCCGTAAAAAATTGAAAAATTACACCCGCATTACTAGGAAATGTATTACATAAAATGTATATAAAATTCGAATTATAGTTTTGATATAAAAAATTTAAAACCTTGAACCCTCCTTTGAGGATAAACTTTGACTCTATTTAGATTTAATACTGTATTTATTTCTTCAATGCATATGACAGCACTGTGCGACTTACGATATGAACTCGTGGGTTCGAATTTCAAAACAGAATCATCCGTCAAATTTGATGATTTTCATACTTTCCAAATTTGTTTTTTAATATTAAATAAAGATTTTGTAAAATTTTAAATTGTATTTGATGGGTTAATTATTTTATTACACATTATTGCAAAAGGTGTGTTAATCAAGACATTTGTTAATAAAATTTACAAATGAATAACGAATTGATGATGATGATGGTGGTTAATGTCCACTGAGACCAAATTTTGGTCTGCTCCACACTGTCTCACATTATTGCAAAAAGTGTGTTAATCAAGACATTTGTTAATAAAATTTACAAATGAATAACGAATTGATGATGATGATGGTGGTTAATGTCCACTGAGACCAAACTTTGGTCTATCAGACCTAAAGAAACAAATTATTTAGTTTGATTTAAGATTTTATTTCTATGCTCAAAAAGCTTGGAGAGAAGCCTCCCAAGCTCACTATAATTTTGACATTGTAAAAGGCTAGGAAGGTCAGTGTTTGCGACAAAGATTATGAAACTGAGATCTAATGTGGTTGTATGCGAGACACTCTAAGAGGAAGTGGTTTTCATCCTCAATGTTCCTATTATCACAAAGATGGCAGATTCTTTCCATCCATGGTGTTTTAGGAACTGTCCAACGACCTGTTTCACTATGGAGCTCATGAGAGTTCATTCTAAACTTTGCTAAATTAATTTTCTTCTTTGAGCTAGCTAAAACATAGAGATACTTTTGATTTTCTAGGGTGGGGTTGATGACCTTCTTATAATAACTCAATTTTTTTTAGCCGCTAAATCTTTCTCACACCACATTTTTACTTTGAATTTAGAAGTAACGATATTTTTAATGTTATTAATGTTTTGCAGTGCATCGTTCTCGTTGATCTCCCAATGGTTTATCCAGGCCCTCGTGTCTTTATACCACCCCGTTTGAGCCTTAGATGGTTTTGGCTGGAATTTAAAGCTAGCTTGGGAAGTCTATGATCTCCAATGTTATCGAGCTTGTGCTTGTACAACAGAAGCCTAGTCATAGCTAAGCTTTCGATAGGGGAAATGCCTACTTCTATAAAAAGAATAGAGTAAGGTGTATTGTTTTTAATTTAAAAAATTTAAAGAAAATAGAATAGGGTGTATTGTTTTTAATTTAAAAAATTTAAA
>APFE030920484.1:0-10915 GCA_000404065.3 Pinus taeda | reverse complement strand
CGAATTGACCTATTTGGCCAATCAAAGTTAAGGATTAATAAGGAGGGTATAATATTTTTTTATAGCTTAAATAAAATTGTTTTTGAATGAATCATATAGATATATTATATTATATTTTTGAAAAATGGTCAATTGATGATGCATGTGGTTGGTAAATTAAAATTAAGGACGAATTGACCTATTTGGCCAATCAAAGTTAAGGATTAATAAGGAGGGTATAATATTTTTTTATAGCTTAAATAAAATTGTTTTTGAATGAATCATATAGATATATTATATTATATTTTTGAAAAATTGTCAATTGATGCACGTGGTTTGTAAATTAAAATTAAGGATTAATAATAAGAAAATAAAATCAATGAAAATGATTAACTAGAAGAGCTATGAAGCAACAAGATTTTCTCAAATTTAGAAGCCTAGTTTTTATTAGGTATATGTGCTAAAATGTAAGTAAAAGAAGCTTAGCAGTCGACAAAAGGCATATTTATAAGTGACAATTGTAGGTATTGTTCTGGCTTTGAAAAGGGTATCCAAATCAACTCGAGGATTAAAATTTGTCATGTGATCAATGCAAAGTTCTACATAATATGTATCATAGATCTACACCATGGATCTGTGCCAACGCCATTTGAGACAACATCTCTTCCACAAAATGACCCACTAAGGGAACACATTGGACAACCATTTTTAACCATTTCTACAACTTCTTAGATGCATAATCTCCTATTGTTGTTTCAATAAAGATATGTTGGTGAAGCCTCATATATTACTTGCACACGCCTCATTTGATAATGTCTTAACAATAACATTAGATGATGGCAATTTGAGGTGAGTTGGTGAGATTTATTGTAGGGCAAGATTTAGGTTGTTCTAGTGGGATATGTATCTTAGTCTATATCCCATTCTAAAGAATATGTATCCTGAAGACACACTAGTTCTACCTTTGCATTTAAGAGAATGCAATATGTGCCTAAAATGTAACAAAAAGAAGATTAACAACCAACATGATTTTGACAATGAAGATCTTAGATCTTTTAGATCTTGCAGTTGTTGAATGTTGCCAATGAAACTAATACGGTAAGCCACACTAATCCTTTCAACCAGAGGTGATACATCAATGACCAGGGTGAAAATTAAGATACGACATTATTGAGATTTACTACATGATTTTGCTTCTATTTATAGGACATTACATTATATGCAACAGGTCACCTTAAGAACATGTCAAGTGTTAAACGCGCAAGGTTGATTAGCTTTACATGAAACTGATTGCACACAACATCTTAAATGAATCAGTCACTATATATTGTATCATTGTATGGACCGAGATCTCGGGCTTGAGAGGCTAGTTTTGACATAATGCTTTGTTTTTCTGAAACTAGTGAAGCACATAGCTCAAATTTACAGCTCTTTTGATCACCCACATTAGAAATCCACACCAATCACATAAGATTTGTTATTGATTAGTAGCCTCTTGTGTGTTCACTTATAGTGTTCCTCATGATCCTTAACACTATTCAAATCATCCTTCCTAAAAGATTCATTATGTTGAGGGGGTGGGGTGAACAGTGAAAGCTCATTGTATTGCTTCTACCTACCTTGGTAAGAGGGAAACCCCTACCCTTGTAGGTGTTAGTTCATTTAGTCACGAAGATCAGTTTCCATCATAGGTTATCCTTTGTAGAAAATTGATTCCACCTATATTCTAACATGGTTATTAGGCATCCACCTTCTAAGTATGGCTGGTTATTGTTGACAAATCAATTTGACTATACATTGGGGTAGATTTCTCTTCTTTGATAATTGCTTGTGAATATTGTTGCCTTCTTATTAATGTTTATTATGTTCTCTTCATCAAACAATTACCAAATGTACAAAACATGAAGATTTAAAGAAACAAAGAACATAAGATATAAGCTCCAAGTTAGGGCGAAAACAACACAACGGGGAAAACCTAGAAAAATTCTCTTACTATAGAATCATATCAAAGTGAAATATCCAAGACCCATGACCATAGAAAGACTCCAACCTTCATGATGCCAAGTCAAAACCTCCTTCCACATAGCAAATCCATCAACTACAAGAGACCAACAACACGTAAAAGATCAGGAACAAACCTTCAACAAGAGATGTGTCAAGGAAAAACTTCCACAAATCCGAGCTTAAGAGAAACCCCTATTTTATTGTCAATTTCAGACTTCGGCCCTCCTTCCTTCTGTGATATTTCACAACAAATAATACGAATTGTGTGTGTCCAAATGAGCTTAATTCTCCCTCTACTTATACTATCTAGATGGGTTTGAATAGACATGTCTTCTGGGGCAGGGTCGACTTGATAGGCAGGGCCGACTTGGCATTTAGAGGCCATTTTGACCCAAATTACATATTTGAAAATTTCTCTTTTTTCAGGCTATAAATAAGCCTTTGAAATTGACCAATACAAATAATAATGATTATGAAGAACATGCTTAAATAAAATAATAATTTGACTTGAGTATGAAACCCATGCTTGAAAAATAAAATTGTTTTTTCTTCTTTCTGTTTTACATAAAATATATACAATGAAAAAAGTACAATGATAATTATGAAGACCTAACTTAGTTACATTTTCCAACAGTTATTAGGCATCCACCTTCTAATTGTGGCTTTGGAAGGCCCACATGGACTGTTTATGTTTTTTTTTTTTACAATCCAGTTGTTTAAAATTTCACTTATATTGGTTATGGTAATGTAAGGAACTCTCCAAAATGACCCTCTTATTAGAAAAGGGGAGCAAACAGTAAATGGATATCAATCGGATGACTCTTGCCTTAAAGCCCCCTACTTTTACAGGCATCAATTCTTTGAAGATGGAGAGTAGTTTTCATCACATGTTATCTTGTGTAGCATGGAAATTTCAATTTCTCTACATATAATTTAATGAAGGGAATCTATTCTTGGATCTAAAATCTCAACACATTGTGAAACTCATAACAAGAATTCTAGATCACAAATTAAGATCCAGAAGTTGGTGTACCAAGTCACTTTTTTTGCAGATCAATAAACCAAAGTTTGAATGGGTATCAAACAAATAAACAAGTTGGCCAAGTTAATCAAATATTTTATAATAATGGTCTCCACCATGAATCCCCAATCCAAATGATGAGTATCTCGACCTTGCATTATTAGTGGGTCACCAGTCTAACTTGTATAACATTATCCATCAATATACCAAAATCATCAAGTATATATTGTTCAAAAGATTATAGATTTTGATTTACCCTAATATGGTCCACATAAAATTCATATTGAAATCATGAGTATGAACACTTTGATAAAGTTGATTGTAGTAAAAGGTGGGAATCCAAATCATATCGGTATTATTGGTGTGGTAACAAGAAAGAGAAAACATGTAGAAGTGACAATATGCAAGACGTTAACTACAACAGATCGACAATATATGTCAGAATCCATAAATCTCAAAATTGAAACTGCATCTATTTATTGTATCCAAGTTCATCAAGATATCTTGCCATTTCTTTATTCATTGGTGGTGGACCACATCTCAAGATCTTCAACAGAACACACATTCAAACTTTGTTAGACATGTGCCTAATTGTACGTACAACATACACAAATAAGCATGTGATTGAGAAAACAAAGCACTCAAAGCTTATAAATTCACTCACATGAATGTCTGATGTAGGTGCAAGGCAATGATTTTGAATTATATCCTTAGTTAAACCTACTCCACCTATCCATCCTTCAAGTGATTGCCAAAATTTCATACAACAGCATACGTGGAAAGGAAATACATTTAAGGGAAATAACAAAATTTGTTCCAAGAAAGGAAACAAATTGTTAAAAAAAAATTCCAATGCAGTATCTATATCTGATTAAGAACATGGTAAACTTGGTAGTGGCCTAGATAAGTCTTCACCAAGTTATCAAGTTCATCTTGTAACACTCAACCTCGAAACTCTAAATAACTCTTCATTTAATATAAGCGTAAAACATGAGCGTTTCACATCATTTTGGAACAGAAGCAATAAAATAGACATCACTAGACAAATGTAATCAAAACAGGTTTACAAAAACTTATATTAAAATAATACCCTTATTCCATGACTTAGAAATGCGTATTTTAATGAGGACATAACAATTGTATAACAAGAAAAGCTAGTTTTTGGTGAAAGTAACAATGCCAATGAAGAACAATGAAAGAAATTTAAAGTGAACATAGCTTATCTTGAGAAGAATATCCTGATAAATCATATTCTCATAGATGAGGTATACATTTGTCTTATCCTTTGGGTTTTCTAGTATGGCTCTAGTCACCTATAATTGAATGAAATAGTACATATCAACAACATATAACATGTTATGTCCTTAATGAAAAAATCCCAATAACTCAATGACATGCATAGGTCCCGTTGATATTTAGAGCATATCTCTTCACCAAGATCAAAATTCCTAGTTGACTACTTTAAATGTGAAGATTGGTTCACAATTTTTGGCCAACTCTAGTTCTGAATGCTAGTCAACTAGGATAAAACAGTTGTTGGATGTTTGGATGATTTTACATAAATGAAACTATGCAAATATGAAACATTGGAGTAATACCAAAACCACCCATGAGAATTGCAAATGCTTCTACTTGACCTAGTTGATACTCGAAACGTCCCTAAACACATCCAAAAATTAGGCTATAATATACAATGTATTGCATCTATATGTTAAATGAAATATTATTAGGTTCCAATTTACATAAAATTTTGAGCATTCTAAACCAACCATCCTAGAGATGTCATGAGACATATAACACAAAAGGCCTAAATTGAATAATTTTTTGAGCTTATTTCAATACTGATTAAAACTCTAAAATCTTTCTCAAACGTTTAATTCAACAAAATTCACAAAATTCTCAAACGTCAAAGCAAGGAAGCCCACAGTTCATTTGAAATTTTCTCACCCCAACAATAATAAAAGCTAAAACATAAGATAGTCCAATAGAAAATTGTGAGAAAATTGCTATCTATGATATGAAAAAAAAGAGCTTATTTACTTGCTTATGAAGAACTTCATGGTAAGTAGTTAAAGGGGCATGAATAAGCAGCCATAAAAAATATCAAAGGCAAAGCACAAATGCATACCATTGGACCTCTTACAACCAAGTATTCTCCCTCCTGTAATTTGCAGAAATGGTGAGACATTCTCCCCAATGGATACATATGCATCGAAAAAATATCTTCATTAACCCTTGCAATGATCCCAAAATACGGTATATTTTTGTCAACATGCAAAATTGACAACAACTATCAATTAAGTCACACGTTCAATCACTTAAACAACAAATCAAAGTAGCCAACATAAAAATCCAAGGTAGAAGGAGTGTAGGGTTTGATAACTTCTTCACCTCCAACATCCTTTCTCCTGAATACCCAAATTACACATGACCAAATCTAGATGATATTCAACTCCCATCGTTCGTGATCTTATAAGACCTTACATAACGAATTTCCAGCAAGTACTAGGAAAAACATGAATATATATATATATATATATATTACTGGCAGCTAATATGCTTCCCTATCAATTGAATGAATTTTATTGAAAAATGTGTACTAAATTTAGTGATGTATATGCAATGGAGTACACACATTACTTTATGGTAATAGAACACAATAGAAAGCTGGTATGATTATTATCTATGGGAATTGCTAACAAATTCAATTCCACATTACCACCTAATCTAGAATTTGGAAAATATTATGTTGCCAAACTTATCTCACAATTTCAAATCCAATGGAGCATTTCATTTTTAGATCAAAGCCGAATGGAGACTGCTTCGTTGTGCTTGTGCTTTAGCACATAAAAGCCTTAGCAAAGTAGATTTCATAAGAGAGTGCATCAACTGATAGCTTTCTTTGCTGAGTTACTTAATTCTTGAAACAACTTTAGCAAAGAGAATGACAACAACAAGTCAGAGGGACATGGGGAAGGACAAGATGTCAACATGAAATTATAAATTATAAATTCAATGAAAAATAATAAAATAAATAATAAACGTAGCAAAAAAAACATAAAACTTGTAAGCTAGACATGCGAGGCTTGCATATATCCCATTTGTCCCCACCCAACTCAACCAAACATCATTAGAAATATAACCTAGGTCGGTCATTCACATCGGGTGCATCATATCGCTTTTGGACCTAGGGCTGCGTATGGGTAAGTTGCACTCATCCCTGCTTTTCCCCTTAAATTGCTTGTTCTTAGTGTGGTACCTATGCGCTTGTCCCCGCATTTGGATATGCACCTAGAAGTTATGAATCTGTGTTTAGATATGCACCTGGAAGGTCTGAATCTTATTCTTTTTAAAAATATGAAAGGTCAACTAATTTAAGAGAAACTGCTTCTAGGTAAACTATTTTGGACTCTACCTCTATTGATGGGTAGACATGTGCCATTTATACACTCATACTGTAGTGTGAGGGGTCATGGAGAAGTTTTACGCCTCCCATATTTGACTATGGACCTAAGCAACAAGTGAGTGATTTCAGGAAAAAATGGCTATTGGTTAGTTTAGTGTGTTAATGCACTTTGGAAATGTTGGTCAGTGTAGTGTGTTAATGCACTTTGGAAATTTTGGCTATTGTAGTGTGTTAATGCACTTTCTCGACCCACTTTCCAGGTTAAATTCACCATGATAGTTTGAAAGGGTCTTTGGGCATTGGGAAAAATTGAAATAATAGGAAAGATAGGAAGTCTGACCCACATATAAAGAGACAAAAGGTTTGTTCCCACCTAAATCTACTCCTTTATAGAACATTGCTGGGAAAAATACTGGGGGGGGGGTGTTACACAACATTTTGTCACTATCCCTATACTCCCCATTCCTCGATCCTGGAGGACCTCTACAGTGAGACCTACATGCTTTCCCATCATGAAGAGGCTCCCATTATGTCCCTCTTCATGAGCAGAACATTTCCCTTTTGCATCATTTCCCAAGAATCTTCCTTTTACCCTAGTTTACAAGACCAACACTAATGACCCATTTCCTCCTCGCACCGATTTGCAGAGTCTGAAACTCGGCATAACGTTGTATGACGCAAATTATCTTTTCCTCAGTCGTGCCGATCCTCTTTTGGCAAGTTTTTTTAAATATGGAGTTGAAGCTTCTAGGTCTAGAAGCTTCGTAACGGATGTTTGGTAAATGGTTGGGTTGGATGGAGCCGAGGAAGTCAGTTTGGGCTCCTTTCTCCTATTAATATGGAACAAACCAAAGAGATAAGCCCTCTCCCATCATAAGAGGAACCATATCCCCTCCATCAAAGCTATATTAACTCCTCCTTTTCCAAGCTAATCGGGTCTTAGTCTTTTTGGAGCTTGAATAACCAACAAGATATCTATAGCTTGTAGGTTTCTAGTTTATGTTTTTGGAGGGAGAATAGTGTGTTTGGTTTGGTTTGGAACTAAAGGGAAGAAGCCTTAAAACTTCCATTGTTGGGGCTATCCATGAGATGCTAGCAGAGGTGTGGGAACCTGGATACGTCGGAGGAGACCAACAACATCAAGGCTTTGGTTGTAATCTCTTTCTGAACTTATATGAATACAACTATTGATTGATTTCCTACATTAAGTGTTATCTTACATTTGATGGCTTAAGATTCCTTGACCTTTAAAGTAGGTTGAATGCAATTTGTATGCTATCACGTTTGTTATTGTTGCTTGTTTACTTCTTTCGGGTATTCGAAGGAAGGAAACAAAAAGTAGCTACAGTAACGAAGCAAGATCATTACCAAGCAGAATATCGTTCTAAGAGGTAGGCCCTCTTATTTGATTCTAGTCTAAGGAAGTTTTTCATAGATTGTTTGTTTATGGCTAGACTTGCTCTCTCGGGCTAGAGGAATTGTCTTTGTCCGCATTGAGAATTTACCTACACCACAAATTGGCGACTCCACTGGGGACGACATCCTCTCATTTCATTGATTTTCATTTCATGTTTTGTGTGAAATTTTTTAGTATCACCTTTTCCCTTTGGTTTTGTCCGCTTTGCCTGGTTTACTACTCTGAGTCTGAAATTTACAATGGCAGGTCTGTTTTTGGCTTTTGATTTTTTTTTCCTTGAAATCCTTGGTCATCACGTTTAACTTTTAGACAATCATGCTGATCAGCGCGATTTGCTCTAAAATGGTCGCGCTGTACCCCCCTATGGCACTTGTTATTAGTTAGGCAATCACATCAATTCCTGTAGGTGAAAATCAGGGTTTCTCCTGGATCATAATCAATGTGTCTTGCCCTCTTAATTTCTGCCTCTTAGCCTATTTTTCTTGTGTTCTCCCTGATTGGAAAGCTTCATTAGCTTGGTTTGTGTGCTTGTTTGGTTTGCCTTTTCCTTACTTGATTTTTTGAGTCTCTGGATGATTTGTGGCCCTAAGGCATCTAGGTCATCGTCCATTCGGCTATTAGTGTGCTCAACAAGTCAAGTTGTTGGTTAGTTTCTCCATGCATTTTGTTTTTAAGTCCTTTTATCACTTTGATTTCAATTAAACAAGTTTGAAAAGTTTTGTTTCTTCTTCTCTTGATTAAACTCCTCTTTTCGGGCATATATTGCATTGCTCATCTTGTTTTTGTTTGATTCTTTGTGTCATTAACTTGGAAATAATTCTCTTTTTGTGCTTTGTATTTGATTGATGTTGATTGCTTGGAAATTTTCATTGAAGTGTATATGAAAAATTCATCTTATCATTCCATTGAAAATACATAATTCTAGTTTGCTGAATTAATATGTTACATCAGCTAGCATAATTGAAAATTAGAGTTGCATCATCATTTGCATTCGAAAAGAAATGAATTCTCTTTACTGTTGAAAGAACTACTTGAAGTGCATTTGATAGGAAAGATAGGAAGTTGAAAGAACTTCCATTATTTTGTTTTCAAAAGCGAAGTAGTGAAAAAGTCATCTTGCTTTCAGTTGCTTGTTTGTTGCATTGTTTGCTTTCTCTATTGTCATTAGTGTAGACATTCATCGAATTGAAAAGGGTTTTGTCTCATTTAGCTGCATATTGGAGTTTTTTTGAGTCACATCGATAATGTCTGAAAATCGAGACATAATTTCAAGATAAACTTTAAAATGTATTCAATTAACCTAAGGAACATTTGAAACTTAACGCTCACATTTAGAAGGTCTAGGCTAGAGACGTGTTCTGACGTCTTTAAACCTAGCAGTTGTCGTTCGCTTCGGCACTAGACAATGCTAGTACATACTTGTGCTTCCCTTACCGTCGCATATATAGAGGGAGACCACACTAGGTTTGCAATCGTTTATCTGTTGGAAGCCGAGTCTGCCACCTTGTAAACGTGATACATTGAACACAAAATTCAGGGATATTGTCTGCCCGTACTTCTCGGTTCGCCGAGAGGTATTCTGCAGTTCACGGTTACCTGGTAATCCTTTTTTCTTAGATTATCCTGGAAGTCATTTTGATCTTTTTGACTCTCTAAATATAAAATATCACCAAGCGCTTGTCCTTTCGAGCTCGTTTCAAACCAAAAGTGATAGAGTCATCTTTGCATTTTTTCTCGACTCTTAAAGCATGAAAAGCACCAGTTTTTTTTAGCGTCTTAAAAAAATAGTTGCCCATGATCACATAACATCCTTGTTAGTCTTTTTCTGGACCACATCATGAGTATACCTTTAAATACACTTTAAAATCCTTGAAATGAATCTCTCCCTTCTTGTTGTTTGAGACCAAGTCATTGTGGTTGAACCATCAGGTTCACCTAGTTCCCCTTCCTCTCCTCTGTCTGAAAGATCATTTGAAGAGCCTCTCCTTGAACTTCCATAGTCACTTGAGGATCAAGGTGTTGAACTTGGAATTTTTCTGAGTATGAACCTTTTTCATCTCATCGTCCTCCTCCCTCAGATACTGGGTCACCTTACGAATCCGGCCCAGAATCTTCGGATAATCCTGTCCAGTCTCCCGAGAGTCCGTTAACTTCTGAAGGTCAGCTAGGACTGGTTATTTATCCTTTGAATCCTTTGGTCGATCCTGTTGTGATATCACCACTGTTGGGTCCCTATAATACTAGTGATTACCCCATTACTATGGTAGTTGTACCCCTTATTAATATTGTTGTGCCCCTATTGCCCTCATATTGTTATTACTGTGTCCCATAGAATCTCTCTATTGTTATTTTTGTGGCTTTATATTATTATTGTTAGGTCGGCTGGGTTATATTGTGACTCCTTAGACTCCTATATATAGAAAGGAGGTTTTGTCATTTGAATCATCCAAGAATTGTTCATTTATGTAATGTAAAGGAGGTTGCCCCCTCGAAGAGGCTGAATTCTAAGGCGTTGATCTATCTTTTCTATCTTTTCTTGAGCTGGTTTCATAACAATTGGTATCAAAGCTTTGGATTTTAGGGTTTCGCGGCTCCAAACAGGTCATCGTGGAATTTTCGCTATAACATTTTTTCTGTGACGTTTCAGAATTTGCAAAAAAAACCCATTTGAGAAGAAATTTTGCTGAACCTTGGGTCCAAATTTCAGAGCTTTTTGCGCGATATTTGCAGAGATATGATCTGAGGAAGTTGGTCTTTTTGCAGACTCCTGAATTACATTCAAAACAGGTGACCTGGGGAAAATCATCATAACTTTCTCTTTGAGCATCGGAATGAAATTACGTAAGAAGGTACAGAAAGAGGACAGACTGTAGTTTCTTGTGTGAATTTTTCAGATCCAAAGGTTGAAACAGTGACTCGTGGCACGTCATACAAGTTCGCTCTACTGAACTAGTCTATAATCAAGTCACTGTGGGAGATTTCGCATAACTCTTCCTTGGAGAATCCAATTGGGGTCAGACTTGTGGCATTGGAAAGAGGACACAGAGGGCTACTACAGGTCACAAATTTAGAACTAGATGATTGGAAA
>APFE030920475.1:0-70337 GCA_000404065.3 Pinus taeda | reverse complement strand
TGTCAAATACTAGGAATAATCCAAGAGCAATTGCAATAATGAAGCAACCTTTACTGAAGTTGCTAAGGAGAACCATGATTATCTGATGAGAGAAAATGAAAAATTTCTAATGGAGTTGGCTTTGATAAGGAAACATGTTGAACATCTCATGTCTAAGAATCAAAGGTTGTGTTCCACTAGTGTAAGCAAGATGGAATTGAAGGCAACAATACTGGAAGAAATCAAGCCTTTGGAAGACATTATGAGGTAGTTATATGATGAGATGTACACTCTTCATGACGTAGTGGTGTTCCTACATGAAGTGTTGAAAGGGTCATATAAGATGGTGAAACTCTTTAAGACAACTTACAAAACCATAAATTTGATCCAGGATTGGGGCACTGAATATTTGAATACATCTGTGGTGTTGGTAAAAAAGAACAGATAGGATGTAGAATCAGATACAACAGAGATTAGGGTGTTTTTACATATCTATGACTAGATCCATACTTCTCCCAAAACCATACCAAATTATTCATGAGTGTATAATGCATTGGATTCCTTAGTCAAGATGCACATGATTACTTCTATTGGTACATCTACAAAGTTAAAGAGTATGAGCACAATCAAATAAGAAATATAATATTTCTTGATTAAAATCGAACAAGTGACCATACAGGATGAGAATGATGTGAGCAAAAAATTTATTATACAGTATGTGACCATGCCAACGAAGATACATATGAATTTAATATTGTTGTTGAACACTATCCAAATAGATTCCAAGACCATATATCCAAAAGTGTTGGAGGGAAAAATTGGATATAATCCAGATCCACCAGCGAAGGTTGAACATATAGCAACATAATACAAAGATTGGCACCATTATCTTACTACAAAGTTACATGTCATCACTGTTGAGTTATCATTTTCATAAGTTATGCATGATGTATTATTTTGTTTTATGGTTAATAGCCACATTTTGTCTTATTATAGTTTTCCTATTGTAATTTTTTAATTTCGAAAATAATAAGAAAAGAAAAATGTGTAAAGTGTGAGTCCAAGAGTCACATAGGGAATATGAAGAATGATTAGGTAGATCAAAGGTTAAAGAGGAGCTCAAATACAAAATATAAGCTCAAGATTCATAAGGGATCTTAAAAGTCACAAAGGAAGGTGAAAGGTCACCTCACTTGTTATAAATAAACCCTCATAACTCGAGAAAAAGGCTTGGATTTTTAGAGAGATAACCTTGGCTTCTCTATCTTAGCATAGGAGAGAATATCATTATTTGGAGAAGCAAGTGGTGGCTTCATGTTCCACTATTGGGGCTAGTGTTTCATCATTGTAATTGTAAACTTGGAACTTTTACTTGATCATCAAAAGCTCTCAGAGCTATAATACTTTCATGCATGTATTGTGGATGTTGTAAGACTATTCCTTTAATGTTTACGGTATGTGTTATTTCATACATGCTAAAGAAAATGAATTGTTTCATTGGATTTAGTATATATCTTTCTGAATGGTATTTTTTTTTTATTTTCTTTCATGATTATTATTATCTTTTGAACTATTTTGTAGGTTAACTAACAAGTCTTTTCTTGCTCTTTTGCGTCTCTTTTAAGATAATACTATTACTTTTCTTCTAGAGGATAATTTTTTCTTTCCCTTTTCATGGAAGTACCTTTTATACATTACAATTGATATCTCACAAAGCTTACTCACTTGTTGACCTCAAATTTGTGTGCATGATCTCTTGTGTTGATTGTTGCAGCCAAGGCATATCCTTAAAATCATCATAATGGTGGTCGGGACCATATTTCAGATGGGGATCCTATCTCAAATGATGTAAGGTCTAATTGGGACTTCATACTGGGGAGAACCCTTGCTGTGGGAAGGTTCCAACATTGTCAACATATTTTGGTGCTAGAAGGAGAGCCAAATGACAAGCTCAACCCATGAAGTCTTGTTCAATCTTTCATCTTAAATGGATTCCTCCCAAATCTTAATCTCGAGATTCTTTTCTCAGAGTGAAAACTGAAAATTCCCATGATGATCATTCATAACTTGTAAAATTTGAAGTTAATGGTTAAGGTGAAATAACTATTCTTGAACATACTCTTTTCTTTCTTGAATTTTGTGATTCTTATGAAATTGATTGTGAAAATGTTGCTTATAGGTTTTTCAGTCTCACTCCTGAAGGACATGTCAAACAATGTTGTCATACATTACAATATTCCTCCATTCACTCATTCGAGCAACTTTCATGGTGCTTTAGCAAGCCTTTGATAGATACAATTATCTGAATGTTTATACAAATATTATTCATCTTACAATGAAGTCTAATGAATCTTCTGATGATTTTCTCGATCACTTTCTTCACTTTTGTTATGAATTTTCTGAGGAAGATATAGATTGGGATTTTATGAACGAGAAGTTTTGGTACTTATTTCATATTTATTTACAACCACCTGAACCTAAATCATCCTTGAGTCTCCCAACTTTCCTTTACCTTGACACACTTAAAGTTTCAAAGGAGGAACCTATTATCCCTTTTGTTTCTTCCCCTACTCCTTATTTAGTCTCATGTACTAATGTTGGAACTGGGGAACTTGAAAATCATATTGTTAATTCACCCATCCGACCTTCATAATCCTCTCATATTCATAGTCTTGATGCAGATAAGTTAATCTTGAATATGATTTTATTGATGATATTTCTTTTTTAAGAGATGCCCCTTGTCCTCTCCTATCTAAACCTTATGATCCTCTTTGTCTCCATCCGCCCGATCAATCTATTCCACTGATAGTTTTTCCAGATGTTCTTGATTTTTAATCTACGTGTTCAAATGGTGGTCAAGTACAAGAGGGTTGCATCACTAAAATAAAGGACCAATAGGAGAGAAATATTGTTCATTATAATTATGTGTGGGATTTAGATACTAAACAAGAATCAATTCTACTTGATGATCCTCCATCCCAATCTTCCACTCCCTCTTCACCTTCAACACATTATCCATTATTCCTTGACATATTTAGTGGATATTTTACACGAATTTGTTCTCCTGATGTTCTTGATCCTTGGTCTACTAGTTTCAATCACAATCAAGTATGGAATAATATTGATTCTCATTGTGAAGAGGAGGCAGAACATGTTATTCATAATTTCTTTCATTCCTCACCTTTAATATGTGAAGAAGAAGAGTTTTAAACTTTGACTGTTCAAGAAAATTCTTCGTTTGATTCATCTAGATTCATTATTCATGAAGAATCTCATGTGTCAAATGATAAATCTGATCAAGTCAATGTCTTTGAAACTTGTTAAGAGGTCGAGGCACTTCAGCCTTCGATGATGGTTATGTTAGTTTCTCGCAATCATGACAAGGTTTACGAACATGATTAGATCAAATATGTATCACGATATTCTCTTCATTATCCTAATGAATGTTCTGAAAATGTATTTGCTTTTGAATCTCAAGATTCTTCCATGTATTGTTTTCAATATCATGATCCAATTTCCAAATGACTAGAAGAATCTTATTTGGAAAGCTCCATTTCTAATCTTAAGTTTCGATCTTGCATGACGTTTACCAAGATAAAGACATGAGTGAATGTACTCTTACAAGAAGTGATCAAGGTTTGTATGACCATCAAGCTAAATTGGTAGATTAGCTAGTACAAGAATTCTTGTCATATTTTTGTACCAATGTGTTTGACTTTCAATATGGTGTGCTGATCCTTTAGGTTGATCATTTCATTCCTCCACTTTGTGTTATTATCGTACTCATTTCTCTAACCCTCAACCTTATGGGTTAGGAGCTACTCCCGTGGTTACATTGGAAGTTTGATTTAACGTAATCATGAACTTTCATTTGTTAATGTAGGTGTAGGTTAGTTTAGTTTTTTAACTTCATTTGTTTTGGTTTCACCTTTTCTTGCTTTGTTTTATTTCACCTTTTTTTTTAACTGCATTTGTTTTAGTTTCACCTTTTGGTCTAGTTCTTGTCTTGTGAGTTATCCTCACAAGGCTTACTAGATTTTGAGGCAATGAGGTAAACATACTATATAGGATATGTTCTTTATTCGTATCATGTTCCAACTAATTTTTAAGTCTTAACTATGTTACACTCAATAGGGATGTCATTTTCCCCTCAATTATGTTCTAATAGCTACTTTTAGCAGTATACTCCCTAGGAAATAGGCAACAAGAACATACTTAAATGAATTGAACAATGTGGCATAATCATTCTCATTAACACAAGTATTATACCTTCTCCCAAGTCGAGTTTCAAATTATATTTAGAACCATTGTCTTCATAAGTGTGTTGACATCATTGAGGAATTTTTTTGTGAACTAATTTATGAACAGGTACAAGGGTTTCAAATAGAATTATATGGTTTTGGATTAGTCTTTATAATGAGAGAAGACCAAGGTTCAATTTATTAATAACACAAAATCTACACTTAAAGACAAAGATATAAATACCACAATATTGTGATTAAACAAAATAAATTAAGTAATGATGTAAATGTCTAATGTAGCAATGTTGACAGGAATCCTAAAATGAATGTTTTGGGTAAAGAGAATGATAAGATGCACATACATGAAATAATTAACATAACAAATGATAAATTAGAAAAGAAATAAGATGATAGCTATAAATGATATATCTTTCCTTTGAAAAGACTTAATAATAACTCTCTTCTATTGCTTATCTGAATTTAAGCAACATTGAAAATTCATTGTTCAAACTTCAATGTTCATTGGCTTGATATTCTTAGGAAGAGGCTCAAGCATATATGAAAAGAACATTCTAAAAACATCATGGTATATGATGCTCCATGAGATATAAAGTCCATACATCTAGGATGATTGAAGTTTTTTGATTGATAATTGAGACATAGATTGGGATTTGAAGAATAGGGTTGAAATGGTTATTAACAATTTTTCTCAAACTGATAGTTTCATGTGTGCTCATGTTTCTTGTAATATCTTACATACAAATAAATAAAATCTATGTAGATTAGATTAAGAAATATTAAGAACTAAGAATCAAGTTTATTATCTTTCATTTGTTTCTAATATCACTAAGTTATATTTGTGTTAAGATGTGTAGCTTGGGAGGGACTCCCACAACCCCTGGTGTATTAGGCTTGTGTGGAGTTGGCCCACGAAAAAGACATTTTGTGGGCTATGTACACAAGTGGTTGGATTTAGGTGCATGTTGGTGGGCTAAAGACCCAAAATAGATTATTTTTAATTCTAATTAATGATGTAGGAGCCCCTAAGAGAATGATTATAGAGGATATAAATACAAGTGACCTAAGAGAGGTCTAACACACATAAGAGCATTCATTCTTATGTTATATTTTCCCTAGAAAGGAGACGAGTTATCTTAAGGAGTTGTAGGAAGTGTATGGTCTGCCTTGAGTAGGGAAGAAGGAAGAGTTTGTTTAGGATAAAGGCTGAGCTAGCTCAGAAAAGGAGACTGAGTTTATGTGAGATGATTTTGACATAGAAAGACATTTGTCCAAGCTTGAAAGGAGGCTGAAAATATCTGTGTAAAGTTGTGTTATGTTTTGTGGAAAAGGAATGGAGTCGAGCCCAAGAATGAGGCTTGTTTAGCCTTAGTCTAGGTTTCCAAAGTGGGTTGTAGGTCTTGTGATGTTGCACTGGATTTCTAGGCCTAATCTAAGCCCTAAAAGAGTCCTAAATCTGTCTCAAATAATGAACATAAACAAAGTGCTATCTTGGATGAAGATAAAGCATTGAATGTTGTCATGTGGGCCGATATATAAGTGTAGAATGATTGTTGAGCCTGTGCCTTGAAGTCTTTCCTGCAATGGTGTGTTAGGACAGTACGTTGAAGCCTATGTACAATCACTTGAATGTTGTAAAGAGGTTGTGAGAAAGCTGATTGGTTAGGGTTGCATTGGACGTTGAATTCAAGGGTGAATTTAATTTATGAGTAGATCTCGTTGTGGTGAGTATGTATAATGATTTGATGAAGCAAGCATCACTATGAGAGGGAAAACATTTAAATCCTATGAACAATGAATCTGGAGCAGTTGAGTTATTGTGTGAAGGCAGATTGTTGAGCTAAAGTGTGCAAGTGAATATGAAGTTGTAGACATCCTTGTGAGCAATTGAAGGAAGATGTAATGGAGCAACATATTCGCTGCAAGTATAGGTGGAAAAGGACCTGCTAGGTGTTCAAGACAAGTGGACTGAAAGGGCTAGTGTAAGTGCTTCTTTAGAAAGTAAGTCAAGTTTGTTCTTGTTTTTGAGCATATTGATTCTCAAGTCTTGTTGACATCAAGCCCTAGTTTTTCTTGTATGAGGGATAATTGTAAGGGCCATGATCAATGGTATGAGAGCCCTATGTTTTTGTATTAAAGTTGTAATATAAACAAGTTTTGGGTTTGTAAATTTATTGTGTACTTCATTGATTCACTATTGTACATTTTCCACCGTGCGCTTGGAAGTTGTGCTGTTTCAATGTGTTTGTGATCGTGTTTTAAACATAGACTTGATTTTGAAGTTCCAAGGAAAAGTCAACAATTTACAATGTCAATATAATACTTACGTTTAACTAAGAAACACTGATTTTTAACTAGGAGATAGTCTTAAGATGTTAATCAATTTAATTAAAAGGAAATTCCTTGCCTTACAATGTTTTTCATTGAAAGTTTCAAGTTTTCATGTTGTAAATGTTTTTAAAATAGGCATTTTCTTTATCCTTGAATTTCCTTGTTACTTATCAAAAATATTGAATGCCTCTATTTATTATAATTAAATAAAAATGTTGCAAACATTGTTTGGGTAAACATATTGTTGGGAGTATTGAGATAAACTTATCAATGGCATTTAGAAGGTTTAAAAAATACCAAAATATTCATTTTCTTTTCAATCTTTTAGACATCTAAAATGACTCTTTCTTGGCCCTTTTATGGTTAAAATATAATAGTGGGTAACATATTGTTGTTAATCCCTTGGTTTCCCTATTCAATATGAGAAACAAAACCTAAAAATAATCTCTTGAAACATAGTATATTTTCCACCAACTTATGACATTTTCAAATTTCAAAATTTGAAAACATCACAAAATTTGCAACATTGCTAAATAACTTTTCAACATTTTCCCTCATAAAAATAAATAAAATGAAAGATTGGCTATATGTCATTTAGCCTTTGTGAATTTTCTCCGTATAATACATTTCAATTCCTTGAAATATCAAATATTTTCCATATCTCTCAATAGTTTCAAATTTCAGAATTTGAAAATATCACAATATTTGTAACATTGCTAAATAATGTTTTAATATCTCCCCTCACAAAGATGAATAAAATGAAATATTGACTATATGTCATTTAGTTTTCGTGATTTTGTCTCACTACAATCTACTTCAAGTCACGACTTGTTTTATTTTGCCCTAACATAGTTCTCAACTGTAACATACCCAGTTCTCTCAATGAATGACAAAGGTCATAGGGTGCCCAGAAATTTATTTTTCCTTTTACTAGCTTGACAATAAGATCTGATACCACTTTTTCACATACCCCTATTAAATTTATTCTAACCACTCGCAAAAACCTGATTTTCATCTCATACATTTTGTCAAACACTTTACATGTAAACCTTTCTTCAAATACTTTGTATACAACCAATTGAGTAGTATTTTTCTTGTATACATTTTGTCAAACATTTTGTATGAAATGAAGTCAAAAACATTGTTCTAATTCGACTTGTAACATATTAACTAAATCATACCACTCAATCATGTAGCTTTTGATTTTTGTCTGAGTTATTTTATAAAATAGTTTGTATGCAAATTGTAATAAAAAAACCTTTAACACATTTCTTCAAATTCTTTGCATGCAAATAGACATATATCAACAACAACAATACTATCATACAACACTAATATCCCCATCTACAAAACAACATTTTCATTGGGGCATTTCATCAAATAATTTGTATGTAATGAGTCATTAAACCATTTCTACATTTCTTAGAACACTCCACATGCAAACTAATATAACAAATTCTTTGCATACAAATAGGTATATCCAAAATATAGAAATACTATTATACAACAATACTATCCTCATCTACAAAACAACATTTTCATTGGGGCATTGCATGAAATGGTTTGTATGCAATGAATAATTTAACCATTTAAGTGTTTCTTCAAACACTTTGCATGCAAACTAATATAACAAATTCTTCAGTGAATCTCCTAAATTATAGTAGTATAAGTTCTAAATAACTGAATCCAATGATCAGCGAGAGTTCCCCTCATTATGGCTAATATTTCAACATCTAGAACCTTCCATATGAAAAGTTATAGCAAAAATTCTAATGTGACCAGTTTCAAGCATGATTATAAGAGAATTTAGGAAGGTCAACTTCCTCTGACCATATCTCCTAAAATATCATGACCCAAGATCTAAAAGTTGGATTAGATGATACGATATTTTCTCTCAATATGGTCCAATTTTCAGCTTCTAGAGCCTCAAAGAATAGTAATAGCAGAAATGGCAACATGACTTGTTTGATGCACAATTTTAGGAGCATTCACGAAGATTGTTTTCCTCTGATCATATCTCCTAAAATATTGTGATCCAAGATTGAATGTTGGAACAAATGATCATCAAGATTTTCCCTCACTCTAGTCCAAGTGTCAACTTTTGGAACCTCCCAAAAGAAAATTTATAGTAGAAATGCCAACATGATATGTTTGATACATGATTTTAGGAGCATTTAAGAAGCTCAAATTCCTTTAATCATATATACTAAAATATTGGGAACAAATATTTGAAAGTTGGACCAAATGATTAGTGGGATTTCCCCTCACCATGGTCCAAGTTTCAGCTTCTAGAACCTTCCCGAAGAAGAATTTGGCGGAAATGCCAACATGACTTGTTTAAAGATGCATTTAGGAAGCCCAATTTCCTATGATCATATTTCCTAAATTTTGCAACCAAAGATCTGAAAACTAGACCAGATGATAAACAAGATTTTCCCTCACCATGGTCTAAGTTTTTGCATCTAGAACTTGACAAAAGAAAAGTTATAACATAAAAGTGAGAAATTGTAATCACAAAGCTTTGCATATCCCCATGCAACAAATTATCTTACACATAAAAATAAATACTGTTAGTTTTTGTAGCATTGGATGTGCTCTAGCCACGAGATTTGGTGGAGAGGCTAGAATACATGTATTATCCAATACCCATAAATCGTTTTTGGAAATTCCACCTATAGACAAATTAATTAGATTTATTGGTCAGTTTTTAATATTTCCTATGTCTAAACTTAGGAAATGTCATTAATTAATTCCTCGTGAGAATGTTCTAGAAAAGTTCATGGATTGATTTCTAGTTAATCCTAGCCATCGATTAAAATTTAATCATGGTCGTTTAAGTCTCAACAGAGGATTATAAGAAGTCGATGGGGCTTGAAGAAGACACATCAAATCAGTTGAGCATTTGATTTTGTTGGGAAATCGATCTCTAGAGTAGCAACATTTAGTTGATAGAGGTGATTTAGTGTGATCGAAGCAGTGACGGAGGGGAAAATATAGTGAAGTCGAAGGAAAATTTTCCAATTCTAGCGAGTAAATTGTAGAGAGACAATGATTTCCACAAAGAGGTAGCGCAGAGCCCTCTTGGGAAGATATTCGTTTTGTCAGGGAGAAGGAGGAATTTTAAGCTAGAAGATGGGCAGAGTTACCGGAGGCAAAGAGTTTCAGTTTCTCAGACAACATCTGACGAGACAGTGAAAGGAGACATAGTTCCGAGCTTATGGGACGCAGTAACTGCGTAGAGGGAGAAAGGAGCAACTCAATTTGAGCTGAGGTCAGTGTTGGATCACCTATGGAGTGAGAAATTTTTCTCACCAGTTATTATATCCAATTATTTCTCTGTTTGGATAACTAGTTTGGGCATCCATAGTTTGTACTCGATTTTCACTACTGCAAAATATCAAAACCCTCAGTTGCTGCATCGGTTTTCCCGAGTTGGGTTTTTCCAGGGACTTAGTCCAAAAATAACAATGTCATATTGTGTGTGTGCATCCATTTCTTCTAGCGTTTTTATTTCTTCCGTGGTATTTGTTTTGTGAAGGTTACAATGTATTTGTTTCAATATTTTCCGTAGTACACAACAAATAATTTGTTTAATTATATTAACAAATAGAAGAAATAACATCAATCACTGCAATAAGATTCAAGGTTAGCCAAATTTTCACATGGTATTAGACCACAGATTGTAAGCCGAAAAGCTTAGTAGCAGAAGGGAAGAGGAATTTTGTAGCTCTGCGTAGGCAGCAGTTTGAAACCCTTAGAGGTAGCACAATTTCTTGGCCAAGAGGGTCAATTTATTGAGGAAAAGTTGATTTCTCTAAGAAAGCGAGAGAGAAATCAAATTTCTCCAGTTAGAGGATTACTGCAGAGGGAGCAACCAATGTTTTTCTTGCAGAGAAGATCTCTAGCTGGACACAACATTTTGCAACCGTTGTTAGTGCAAAATAGTGTCAGGAGGAAGAAAGAGCACATATTGAGGGAAATTTTCCTCAGGGGACTTCTAGCTTCAGAAGTTCAATTTTCTCTTGCAGATCAACAATCTTTGTGAGCAAAATTACTCATTCCAGCAGGGAGTGCGTAGAGCCTAGCAGCAGCTGAGCAGAAGAGAAGAGGAGGATTTCGACTTATTTTACTGAGATGGCCACTGCCGACTATGAGATCGAGACACGTTGGACGGTGCTTCCAACTATGTCATCTGGAAGGAAAGGATGTCCTTCCTTCTGGATGGATATGGCCTGAAGCCATTCATAGATGTAGTGGTATCTTTTCCCACAGATGCAAATCAACTGAAGGAATACCGAAAGGAGATGGCGAGGGAAAAGAGGTTGATTCTTGACAGTGTTCGAGATCACATTGTATCACACACAGCGAGGTAGGGAACAACCAAGGAGATGTGGGATACAATTTCCATGCTATACCAAGGCACTTCCGAGCAGCAGAAGATGTACTTGGAGGAAAAGATGAGATGCACCAAGATGTAGAAGGGGGAACAGATAGACCCCTACCTCACTAGTATTCAAGAGATCTGGGACCAATTGTCAGTTGTTGGAGCATCACCTCATGCCACAGAGCTAGTATGATTAGCACCCAACAATGTCTTTGAGGAGTGGTAGGTATTTGTCCAAAGAATTTTGGGTAGAGAAACCTTGTCAAAGTGGGGCATGATGTGGGCCAATTTGCAGTGGGAGTAATTGAGGCAAGACTTAGTGAAGAGCTCCATTAGTGGCAGCAGCAACGGGTCGAAGTAGGTGAAGGAGGAGGAGAATGTGGCCCTCGCATCGAAGGGTCTTAGTCAAGGATAGGGGGAGCAACGAAAGAATAAGGACCTGTCAAAGGTCAAGTGCTTCATATGTGGTGAGCTTGGTCATTACAACATCCAGTGTCCTATCAGGAAGAAGGACAAGAAAGGAGAAGTAGGACCAGGAGGCAGCTCATGCCGAGATTGATAGGTTGTCCTCCAAGCTGGAGGAAGACTTCGCCATGTTTGCTGACATACCCCCAAGATTGAAATGGGGTGCTTGATATTGTAGCCTAACAATGCTATAGATGGGCAGGATTCTTGAGGAGGTCCACCTCTTGAATCAGAACTTTGCTACGGGATCCCACAATATTTTAGTAGGAGGTTGGATCCGTGGCAATATATGTAGTCAGATGCTAGAGTGATAAATGCAGAGTCTAGTTACAGTCATATGTTGAGGAGCACAGTGCATAATTGGTAGCAATGAAGTTGGCATAATGCAGACTCAGTAGCAGTGCAAGTGCGTCAGTGATAGTGCAGATACTAGTAGCAACCAAAGACTCGGGTGATAGATGTATCAAACTGATCACAATTGATTTAGTATTTTGGATGCTTGAAGTTCAAATGTTGCAGTTGTAGCAACAAATGAAGAGGGAGTTGCAGTGCAGATGCAGTGTTGGCAACAGTTCAGTTAGCAACAACACAGATGCAACACATATAAGGGTTGCGCATTGGTTGGTGGGCAGCAACAGCTAGACATCAATAGCGTGACAGGAGATGATGCAGAGATAAGGTGTTGTTTCAGTGGGTTGCAACACTAAAACATATTCCTCGCGAAGATGGAGTGTTATTTTTTGTAACATTGTATCTGTTCTAGCCATGAGATTTGGTGGAGAGGCTAGAATACATGTATTTTACAATACCCAGAAATAGTTTCTAGAAATTCCACCTAAAGATGACTTAATTAGATTTATTAGTCAGTTTTTAATATTTCCTAAGTCTAAACTTAGGAAATATGATTAATTAATTAGAATTAATTAATTCATGGTGAGAATGTTCTAGAAAAGTACATGGATCAATTTCTAGTTAATCCCAACCATGAATTAAGATTTAATCGTGGTCATTGAAGTCTCCACAGAGGATTATAAGAATAAGTCGATGGGGCTTGGAAAGGACACACCAAATCAGTTGAGCGTTCAATTTTGTTGGGAAATCGATCTCCAGAGTAACAACATTTAGGCGTCGGAGGTGATTAAGTGAGATTGAAGTAGTGAGAGAGGGGCGAAGATAGTGAACTCAGAGGAAGATTTGATTGCCACAGAGAGGCAGTACATAGCCCTCTTGGGGAGATTTACATTTTGTTGGGGAGAAGGAGAAATTCTGAGCCAAAAGCTGGGGAAAGTGTTTGGAGGCAAAGAATATTAGTTTCCCAAACAACAGTTGACGAGACAGTGAGAGGAGATGCAATTCTGAGCTTGTGGGACACAATACGTAGGCTGACACAGTGATTGCGTAGAGGGAGCAAGGAGCATCTCAATTTAAGTTGAGGTTAATGTTGGATCGCCTGTGGAGTGAGGAATTTTTCTCACTAGTTATTATTGCCAGTTATTTCTCTTTTTGGATACAACCAATTTGGGCATCCATAGTTTGTACTCAAATTTTTACTATTGCATAATATCAAAACCCTCAGCTGCTGCATCGGTTTTCCCGAGTTGGGATTTTTCCAGGGACTTAGTCCAAAACTAATAGTGTCATATTGTGTGTGTGCATTTATTTCTTGCAACATTTTTATTTCTCCCGCAATATTTTTTTTGTGAAGGTTGCAATATATTTGTTTCGATATTTATCGCAACACACAACAAATAATTTTCTTAATTAAATTAACAAATAGAATAAATAACATCAGTTGCTGCAATAGGATTCGGGGTTAGTCAAATTTTCACAAAGACATATTTCTTACAACCTCAATGTAGATTTCCAATTTAATCGACAATTTTTTTTACATATTAATTTCATACAACCATGCAAAATTATCACATAGCTATACATTAATTTCAATAAAGAACTAATTGTGCAAATTCCTAAACCCGGAATCCCTACTGCAGCAAACTAGTGTTACTTCTCCTACTCATTAATCCATACAAGTTATTTATTGTTCTCTCTAGTAAATATCGAAGTAAATACAACTACAATATTCACTAATTAAAATAATATGCCAAATCAAGAAACTGAACATGAAAAAGATAAAACACATCTACACAATTATTTTTAGAGAAATCTCTCTAGAAAAACCCAATGCGGGAAAACCGATGCAGCAACTGAGGGTTTTTTTGTTATGTAGTAGTAATTTCTGAATACAATCTCTTGATGCCTTCTCGACAATCCAATTATAGAGAATATCACTGACAGAGGGATTTTTGAGATTACCTCACAATATCACTTGAAGTCCTGGCTGATCCAACCCTTGAATGAAAAACCCGTGGTTGCCTTTGCATAGTGTCTACGTCAGCTCAACATTGCATTATCTAGGACTTGCATAACTCTTCCTAGCTGATCGATTTGCCTCTGAGATTCTGAATTCTTCTCTCCCGGTCTCACACCTCAGCTTCTAGCTGCAGAAATCAAACCCTCCAGCAAATTCAAACTCCCTCAAGGCTTCTGCGTCGCCTCTGCATCAACATCTCTGGCTCTGCGCTGCCTTTACTAGATCTCTCTCTCTCTCTCTCTTCTCTGTTGAGTATTCTCTGACCGAGAAAGATTTCTCTCTAGATACTATCCCTGCCCCCTTCTGCAAAAGAGCATTATCGAAAATCTCTCTGGTAGCTGCTCTACTTCAGAAAATCAAACTTTTGATCTCCCCTTTGTGTGTCCTCCAAGTGCTCCTCAAGTCTCTTATATCTTTCTGTTGGACAACCAATGACCCAGATTATATCTTATGCCTTTACTAGATCTCTCTTTCTCTCTTCTCTGTTGAGTATTCTCCGACCGAGAAAGATTTCTCTCTGGATATTATCCCTGCCCCTTTATGCAAAAGAGCATTATCAAAAATCTCTCTGGTAGCTGCTCTGCTTCAGCAAATCGAACTTTTGATCTCCCCTTTGTGTGTCCTCCAAGTGCCCCTCAAGTCTCTTCTTATATCTTTCTGTTGGACAACCAACGACCCAGATTAACTTCCAATAAATGGCTTAGATTATTTTGGATTGATCCTCATCTTCTTCTAAAAGTTACACCCACATTTTACATTAATACCCATTAATTATTTTAATTTCCTAAGTTTAGACTTAGGGTCCCATTAAAAATAATTAATTATTTTAATAAAACTATCTTCGAGTGGCATTCCCCAAAACGATTTATGGGTATTGGAGAATGCATGTGTCCAAGCCTCCCTGCAAATTTTAAGGCTTAGAGCATATATGATACTACCAGAAACAAACACCCCCTCTTAGCGAGGAATGTGCTATAGTAATGCAACATGTTGCAGGATCACTTTGACTCTGAAACATCTCTCTCAGTGCTGCTGATGTTTGACATCGCTACCCAACAAATACTACACAAATGTTGCATCTGCACTGCTGCTGACCCTGCCACTGTCAACAATGCATTTGTACTACAACCCTCATAAATTTTGCATCAGTGTTGTTGCTGGCACTACCACTGGCAAAATTGCATCTGCACTACAACCTTCTCCAACTTCTGTTGCTACTGCGTCAACAACGGAAAAAAAATCCAAAATTACTGAATTGGTGTTTAGTATGATGTATCTCGTTGCTGGAGTGTAACTGCTACTAGTCTCTATGTTGACCCTCTAAATCCTTTGCACTGCTGCTAAGCTTTACTCTGTGCCAACTGCACTGCTTCCAACTCTACTTTGAGCTGCTCAGTCTCTAGCGCCCCTAGCCACTGCAATTGTCTCTTCGACACTCCTTTGCACCGACACTGGTCCATTCTGCCACTTCTGCTCTGGGCTCTTGTAGCAAGGAATTGATTCGAGAGGTGGACTCCTCAAGGATCTTGCCCATCTGTAGCTCTTTTAAACTATAACTGTAAATCAACCTACCTCCCTCTTGGAGGTATCTTGGCTATCATGGCAAACTCATCCTCGATCTTCATGGCTGCAACTTTCAGATCATGCTTCTCATGTTTGTCCTTCTTTCTGAGAGGACACTATGTTCCGTAGTGACCGAGTTCACCACACCTGAAGCATTTTATCTTTGAAACATCTTTCTTCTTATTCTTTTGCTCCTACTGCCCCTTGGATGCGAGGGCTGCATTCTCTTCCTCCTCCTTGGGCTTCGACCCACTGCTGCTACTTCTATCAAGTTTACACTTGACCAAGAACCTCCTTAGCTCCTCCTGCTTAAGAGCTTCCCACATCTCATCCTAGTTTGGCAAAGTCGACTCGCCAAGGATGCTCTAGACAAAGACTTTCCACTCCTCAAATACTGAATTTAGGGTCAGTCTTACCATCTCAAAACCTTGAGTTGTTGACCCCACAATTGCCAATTCATCTCGGGTCTCCTGAAGCTTTGCAATGAATGGATCAATGTGTTCCCCCTTCTGCATCTGCATAGATCTAATCTTCTGCTACTCAGAAGATCCTTGATACAACGTTGACAAGGCATCCCACATCTCCTTGGCAGTGTTTCTGACAGTGATGTGACAGAATATATGATCCTTCAATCTGTCGAGGATCATTCTTTTTGTCTTCGCCATTTGTCCCTTGTACTTCTTGAGCGGATTTGGATCCGCAGGCACAACTACCATGCTGTCAATGTAGGTTTTGAGAAAATGCTCATCCAGAAGGCATGACATCCTTGCCTTCCAGATCACATAGTTGGATGCCCCATCTAACCTATCCTAATCTTTCAGTCCATTGGCTGCCATCTCTGCTAATCGAAAAAGTCGAATAACCTCCTCTCCTCTACGCAACACTAGATTGACCTATGCACTCCCTTCTAGACCTTGAATATTTTCCCCTCTTTGCTGCTGCTCAACTAGTGAGAGTTCAAACTCCTTGGCTGGAAGTCCTCTAAGGAAGGATTCCCTCAACCGTGTCCCTCTCTTGCCTCTGACGTCTTTCTTCCCAGCAACTACCTGTAGAAAACTATGTTCCACCAGAAAACCCATCTTCGTTGAAGCTTCTCATACGCTGCTCCCTTTGCCGTTTGCAGATTTCGATATGGAAATCTTACCTCTTTGTCAATGAGGTAAACATACTATGTAGGGTATGTTCTTGATTCGTATCATGTTCCAACAAATTTTTAAGTCTTTACTATGTTACACTTAGTAGGGATGTCATTTTCCCCTCAATTATGCTCTAATAACTACTTTTAGCAATATACTCTCTAGGAAATAGCCAACAAGAACATAGTTAAATGAATTGAACAATGTGGCATAATCATTCTCATTAACACAAGTATTATACCTTCTCCCAAGTGGAGTTTCAAATTATATTTAGAACCAATGTCTTCATAAGTGTGTTGACATCATTGAGGAAATTTTTTGTGAACTAATTTATGAACAAGTACAAGGGTTTCAAATAGAATTATAGGGTTTTGGATTAGTCTTTATAATGAGAGAAGACCAAGGTTCAATTTATTAATAACACCAAATATACACTTAAAGACAAAGATATAAATACCACAATATTGTGATTAGACAAAGTAAACTTAGTAATGATGTAAATGTCTAATGTAGCAATGTTGACATGAATCTTGAAATGAATGGTTTGAGTAAAGAGAATGATAAGATGCACATACATGAAATACTTAACATAACAAATGATAAAGTAGAAAAAGAATAAGATGATAGCTATAAATGATATATCTTTCCTTTGACAAGACTTCTTAAAAAATAACTCTCTTCTATTGCTTATCTGAATTTAAGCAACAATGAAAATTCATTGTTCAAACTTCAATGTTCATTGGCTTGATATTCTTAGGAAGAGGCTCAAGCAAATATGAAAAGAACATTCTAAAAACATCATCGTATATGATTCTCCATGAGATATAAATTCCCTACATCTAGGATGATTGAAGTTTTTTATTGATAATTGAGAGATAGATTGGGATTTGAAGAATACGCTTGAAATGGTTATTAACAAATTTTCTCAAAGTGATAGTTTCATGTGTGCTCATGTTTCTTGTAATATCTTACATACAAATAAATAAAATCTATGTAATGTAAATTAAGAAATATTAAGAAAACTAAGAATTGAGTTTATTATCTTTCATTTGTTTCTAATATCACCAAGTTATATTTGTGTTAAGATGTGTAGCTTGGGAGGTACTCCCACAACCCCTGGTGTATTAGGTTTGTGTGGAGTTGGCCCACGAAAAAGACATTTTGTGGGCTATGTACCCAAGTGGTTGGATTTGGGCGCATGTTGGTGGGCTAAAGACCCATAATATATTATTGTTAATTCTAATTAATGATGTAGGAGCCCCTAAGACAATGATTAGAGAGGATATAAATACAAGTGACCTAAGGGAGGTCTAACACACATAAGAGCATTCATTCTTATGTTATATTTTCCCTAGAAAGAAAACGAGTTACATTAGGGGGTTGTAGGAAGTGTATGGTCTATCTTGAGCAGGGAAGAAGGAAGAGTTTGTCTAGGATAAAGGTTGAGCTAGCTCAGAAAGGGAGATTGAGTTTATCTGGGATGATTTTGACATAGAAGGACATTTGTCCAAGCTTGAAAGAAGGCTGAAAATATCTGTGTAAAGTTGTGTTATGTTTTGTTGAAAAGGAAGGGATTCGAGCCCAAGAATGAGGCTTGTTTAGCCTCAGTCTAGGTTTCCAATGTTGGTTGCAGGTCTTGTGATGCTACACTGGATTTCTAGGCCTAATCTCAACCCTAAAATAGTCCTAAATCTGCCTCAAATAGTGAACATAGACAATGTGTTGTCTTGGATGAAGAGAAAGCATTGAATGTTGTCATGTGGGCCAATATATAAGTGTAGAATGATTGTTGAGCCTGTGCGTTGAAGACTTTCCTGCAATGGTGTGTTAGGACAGTGCGTTGAAGCCTATGTACAATCACTTGAATGTTGTAAAGAGGTTGTGAGAAAACTGATTGGTTAGGGTTGCATTGGACGTTGAATTCAAGGGTGAATTTAAGTTATGAGTTGACCTCGTTGTGGTGTGTATGTACAATGATTTGATGAAGCAAGCATCACTATGAGAGGGAAAACATTTAAATCCTATGAACAATGAATTTGGAGTAGTTGAGTTATTGTGTGAAGGAAAATTGTTGAGCTAAAGTGTGCAAGTGAATCTGAAGTTGTAGACATCCTTGTGAGCAATTGAAGGAAGATGTATTGGAGCAACATATTCATTGCAAGTATAGGTGGAAAAAGACCTCGCGAGTGTTCAAGACAAGTGGACTGAAAGGGTTAGTGTAAGTGCTTCTTTAGAAAGTAAGTCAAGTTTGTTCTTGTTCTTGAGCATATTGGTTGTCTAAGTGTTGTTGACATCAAGCCCTAGATTTTCTTGTATGAGGGCTAATTGTAATGGCCATTATCCATGGTATGAGAGACCTATGTTTTTTTTTTAAGTTGTAATGTAAACAAGTTTTGGGTTTGTAAATTATTGTGTACTTCATTGATTCGCTATTGTACATTTTCCACTGTGTGCTTGGAAGTTGTGCTATTTCAGTGTGTTTGTGATCGTGTTTTAAGCATAGACTTGATTTTGAAGTTACGAAGAAAAATCAACAATTTACAACGTCAATATAATACTTACTTTTAACTAGGAAATATTTATTTTTAACTAGGAGATAGTCTTAAGATGTTAATCAATTTGATTAAGAGGAAATTCCTTGTCTTACAATGTTTTTCATTGAAAGTTTCAAGTTTTCATGTTGTAAATGTTTTTAAAATAGGCATTTTCTTTATCTTTGAATTTCGTTGTTATTTATCAAAAAGATTGAATGCCTCTATTTACTATAATTAAATAACAATGTTGCAAACATTGTTTGGGTAAACATATTGTTGGGGGTATTGAGATAAACTTATCAATGGCATTAAGAAGGTTTTAAAAATACTAAAATATTCATTTTCTTTTCAATCTTTTAAACATCTAAAATGTCTCTTTCTTCTTGGCCCTTTTATGGTTAAAAGATAATAGTGGGTAACATATTGCTATTAATCCCTTGGTTTCCCTATTCAATATGAGAAGAAAAAAACGTAAAAAGAATCTCTTGAAACATAGTATATTTTCCACCAACTTATGACATTTTCAAATTCCAAAATTTGAAAACATCACAAAATTTGCAACATTGCTAAATAACTTTTCAACATTTTCCCTCATTAAGATAAATAAAATGAAATATTGGCTATATGTCATTTAGCCTACGTGAATTTTCTCTGCATAATACATTTCAATTAATCCCTCGAAATATCAAATATTTTCCAGATCTCTCAATAGTTTCAAATTTCAAAATATCAAAATATTTGTAACATTGATAAATAACATTTTAATATCTTCCCTCACAAAGATGAATAAATGAAATATTGACTATATATCATTTAGTTTTTGTGATCTTGTCTCACTACAATCTACATCAACTCACGACTTGTTTTATTTTGTCCTAACATAGTTCTCAACTGTAACATACACAGTTATCTCAATGACTTACAGAGGTCATGGGGTGCCCAAAAATTTATTTTTCCTTTTACTAGCTCGACAATAAGATCTGATACCACTTTGTCACATACCCTTATTAAATTTATCCTAACCACTCGCAAAAACCTGATTTTCATCTCATACATTTTGTCAAACACTTTACATGTAAACCTTTTTCAAATACTTTGTATACAACCAATTGAGTAGTATTTTTCTTGTATACATTTTGTCAAACATTTTGTATGAAATGAAGTCAAAAACATTGCTCTAATTCCACTTGTAACATACTAACTAAAGCATACCACTCACTCATGCAACTTTTGATTTTTTCCTTTGAGTTATTTTATAAAATAGTTTGTATGCAAATTGTAATAAAAAACCTTTAACACATTTCTTCAAAGTCTTTGCATGTAAATAGACATATATCAACAACAACAATACTATCATACAACACTAATATCTCCATCCACAAAACAATATTTTCATTGGGGCATTTCATCAAATAATTTGTATGCAATGAGTCATTAAACCATTTCTACATTTCTTCGAACACTTCACATGCAAACTAATATAAAAAATTCTTTGCATGCAAATAGGCATATCTAAAATATAGGAATACTATTATACAACAATACTATCCTCATCTAGAAAACAACATTTTCATTGGGGAATTACATCAAAAGGTTTGTATGCAATGAATAATTTAACCATTTA
Organism: Pinus taeda; assembly: GCA_000404065.3. Classification (NCBI taxonomy): domain Eukaryota; kingdom Viridiplantae; phylum Streptophyta; class Pinopsida; order Pinales; family Pinaceae; genus Pinus; species Pinus taeda. The sequence goes on along the minus strand of APFE030920475.1, from coordinate 49,691 downwards.
AGTATTTCTTCAAACTCTTTGCATGCAAACTAATATAACAAATTCTTCAGTGCATCTCCTAAATTATAGTAGTCTAAGTTCTAAAAAACTGAATCAAATGATGAGTGAGAGTTCCCCTCATTATGGTTAATATTTCAATATCCGGAACCTTCCATATGAAAATTTATAGAAAAAATGCTAATGTGACCAGTTTCAAGCATGATTTTAAGAGAATTTAGGAAGGCCAACTTCCTCTGACCATATCTCCTAAAATATCGTGACCCAAGATCTAAAAGTTGGATCAAATGATACGAGATTTTCTCTCAATATGGTCTAATTTTAAGCTTCTAGAACCTCCTTGAAGAATAGTAATAGCAGAAATGCCAACATGACTTGTTTGATGCACAATTTTAGGAGTAGTCACGAAGATTTTTTTCCTCTGATCATATCTCCTAAAACATTGTGATCCAAGATTTGAATGTTGGAACAGATGATCATCAAGATTTTCCCTCACTCTAGTCCAAGTGTCAACTTCTGGAACCTCCCAAAAGAAAAGTTATAGTAGAAATGCCAACATGATATGTTTGATACATGATTTTAGGAGCATTCAAGAAGCTCAAATTCCTTTAATCAAATATCTTAAAATATCGTGAACCAATATTTGAAAGTTGGACCAAATGATGAGTAGGATTTCCCCTCACCATGGTCCAAGTTTCAGCTTCTAGAACCTTCCTGAAGAAAAATTTGGCGGAAATGCCAACATGACCTGTTTAAAGATGCATTTAGGAAGCCCAATTTCCTATGATCATATTTCCTAAAAAATTTCAACCAAAGATCTAAAAACTAGATCAGAGGATAAACAAGATTTCCCCTCACCATGGTCTAAGTTTTTGCTTCTAGAACTTGACAAAAGAAAAGTTATAACATAAAAGTGAGCAATTGTAATCACAAAGCTTTGCATATCCCCATGCAACAAATTAACTTGCACATAAAAATCAAGACTGTTATTTTTTGTAGCAACGGACGTGTTCTAGCCACGAGATTTGGCGGAGAGGCTAGAATACATGTATTCTCCAATACCCATAAATTGTTTTTGGAAATTCCACATAGAGACGAATTAATTAGATTTATTAGTCAGTTTTTAATATTTCCTAAGTCTAAACTTAGGAAATGTCGTTAATTAATTCATGGCGAGAATGTTCTAGAAAAGTGCATGGATTGATTTCTAGTTAATCCTAGCCATCGATTAAGATTTAATCGTGGCTGTTTAAGTCTCAACAAAGGATTATAAGAAGTCGATGGGGCTTGAAGAAGAGACACACCAATCAGTTGAGCATTTGATGTTGTTGGGAAATCGATCTCCAAAGTAGCAACATTTAGTTGATAGCGGTGATTCAGTTAGATCGAAGTAGTGAGAGAGGGGCAAAGATAGTGAAGTCTGAGGAATATTTTCCAATTCTAGCGAGTACATTGTAGAGAGACAGTGATTGCCACAGAGAGGTGGCGCAGAGCCCTCTTGGGGAGATTTCCATTTTGCTGGGGAGGAGGAATTTTAAGCTAGAAGATGGGTAGAGGGACCGGAGGCAAAGAGTTTCAGTTTCCCAAAAAACATCTGACGAGACAGTGAGAGGAGACATAGTTCCGAGCTTATGGGATGCAGTAACTGCATAGAGGGAGAAAGGAGCAGCTTAATTCGAGCTAAGGTCAGTGTCAGATCGCCTGTGGAGTGAGAAATTTTTCTCACTAGTTATTATTCCCAATTATTTCTCTATTTGGATAACCAGTTTGGGCATCCATAGTTTGTACTCAAATTTTCACTATTGCAATATATCAAAACCTTTAGTTGCTGCATCGGTTTTCCCGAGTTGGGTTTTTCCAGGGAATTAGTCCAAAAATAACAATGTCATATTGTGCGTGTGCATCTATTTCTTCTAGCATTTTTATCTCTTCCACAATATTTTCTTTGTGAAGGTTGGAATGTATTTGTTTCAATATTTGTTGTAGTACACAACAAATAGTTTGTTTAATTATATTAACAAATAGAAGAAATAACATCAGTTACTGCAATAAGATTCGAGGTTAGCCAATTTTTCACATTGTATCAGAGCACAGATTGTAAGCCAGAAAGCTCAGTAGCAAAAGGGAAGAGGAATTTCGTAGCTCTGTGTAGGCAGTGGTTCGAAACCCTTAGAGGTAGCTTAGTTTCTTGGCTAAGAGGGTCAATTTCTTGAGGAAAAATTGATTTCTCTAAGAAAACAAGAGAGAAATCAAATTTATCCAATTCAAGGATTATTGCAGAGGGAGAAACCAATGTTTTGCTTGTAGAGAAGATCTCTAGCTGGACGCAACATTTTGCAACCGTTGTTAGTGAAAAATAGTGTCGGGAGGAAGAAAGAGCACACACTGAGGGAAATTTTCCTCAGGGGACTTCTAGCTTTAGAAGTTCAATTTTCTCTTGCAGATCAACAATCGTTGTGAGTGGAATTACTCACTCCCGCAGGGAGTACGTAGAGCCTAGCAATAGCTGAGCAAAAGAGAAGAGGAGGATTTCGACTTATTTTACTGAGATGGCCACTGCCGACTATGAGAGCTTATTCGAATCAGATCCACAAAAGACTGTCAAAAACCTTGATTGTATCGAGTTGAACAAATCCTTGAAAATTCCAAAACAGCGATAAAAAAAACCTTGAACCAGTGGCCATGGCAGCCGACATGGAACGACGAGGACCTCAGTCAAAGCGCGCTGACCGATGCCCATGGAGACTGCGCAAGAGGTCAAAAAAACCCCTGGGAGCCTCGGATCGGGAAAAGGAGGCGATTTTGATGCGTGATTAGCGGCGCTTAGCGCTAATCACGCATCACCAGGCGAACAGGGCTAAAATGGAAGGCCTTAAGAACTTGGTCACGTTGGGAGCCGGAGAATCGCCTGCGGAAAAGCAAAAGCGCTGAAGGACAAAGGCGGGACCTGCGCTCTGGAAAACCGGCGGTATTGATCGGGGTGCCCTTGAACGATAAGAGGTTTTGGAGGAGAGCGGAGCGATCCCACTCAACGATCGACGTGTGGCAGCGGAGGTGAGAGAAAAACCGTCGTGATCGCAAACGGTCGAGCAAGTCAGCAACGATTGACGTGCGTATGACGTTGGATCTGGAGTAGCCCAGATCGGACGGCTGAGATTGCGCCCGATAGAAAGAAGCGGAATCGACAGAGAATTAAGCCGCGATTTAAAAGGATTTGGAATTTGTTTGACCGCCACAGTGGAGAAAGAACGTATCCACGGCAGAACCGAAGAAATGAATCGATGAGCAGACTAGCGCTATTCCGATGGGGACATGTGGCACTTCTCGAGCGTTCATGCTGACACCGAACAGGGAATTCCAAGCACAACTGCAGAAGGAGAATCGATGCAGGCGGGAGAGGAACCGAACAGGCATAAGGATCGAATGGTTAAAGCCATGAACAGAGACAGTCGAAGAGGGCAGAGGACTTTGAGAGAAGTCCAAGCGACCAGAGAGATAATGAACAATGAACCCTGAGAGGAGCACTGAACACAGAGAACAGTAAAGCCAAGTAGAGGAGACAGAGGGCCGAGCTGACCACAAGCAGCGTTGAGCACCAGAGAGCTTGAAGATTCAAGCCTTCCCATAGAGGAATCTGTCTGGATTGAGCATCACAGTTGGCTCTTTCCACTGTAGACCAAAGGTCACAGTGCTGGTAAGAAGAATAAGATTCTGTGTACTCCAAGTGGCTTGGGGAATCCAAGGACCACCTTACCAAGAAAAATCTGCTTCAGGAGAACTCACATTGAGTCCCTGTATTGTAATTTCTCTGCTGTAAGACACAATAAAACAAGGCCACCACTGAAGCTAGATCGGAACGTAGCCCTAGAGAATAGGGTGAACTCCTTATTAAAAATTCTTGTGTCTTTGTGTTGCTTATTGTATTTCTCTGCTGTCTTTCTATTTAAATGTCTATGTATTTGCAATTTGATCGATCCGTTGCTTGAATAACACAGAACACACACCAGCACGAGTCTGTAATATCTTTTGTTTAATAAATCTTCAACGGAGGTCACTCATAGGGTGATTATCAGATCAAGTGGTATCAGAGCTTTAGGCTGTAAGGTTAAACAAGCTTGTGTTGGTTTAGCTGTGAATGCTCACTAGATCAAAGCTCAAATTAGGAGAAGGAGAGTTGGTGGAAATTAATCATGAAATTGGGAGAGTCTATTCTCGGAAGACAATGTCAGAAGAAGGTTCTATAGGGCAAGACCCCTAGTTCATAGAAAGTTTCCTAGCTATAAAGTCTATGGTAGAAGAAATGTATAAAGCATAAGGATGGGGATTCATCAGGCTCTAAACAAGAAAAAAAAGAAGATGAATCTCATTCCCATGACCACTCCAAAGGAAAGGGGAAAGAAGAAAGCTTTCCTACACTTCCTAATAGCCCTGTGCATAATAAGAAAGCATCCTTGATTAAACTAGATGTCAAATTTGATTTTCCTATATATGATGGAGAGCTAAATGCTAAAAAGTTGGACAATTGGATTAGACAAATTGATGTGCATTGTAGAGTACAGAAAATAGACTCAGACAAGAATAAGATGCAACTGTCAAGCCTACGCCTAGGAGGCACTGCCTTGGTTTGGTGTGAAGGCAGAACCCAAGCTGATATGAAAAGAAATGGCAAGACCATCTCTGTCTGGAGTGAATTTGTTGCTGCAATCAAAAAGCAGTTCTATCCATTGGCTACATGCAACAAGCCATGATGAGTTGGCAAACTCTTCCGCAGTTGAAAGGGAAAAGTGTACAAGGGTATACTCAAGAATTCAGAAAGAGAGCATTGATGTTGGGTATCTCATTAGACTCACCAGAAACTCTTTTGAAGTACATTGGTGGTTTACACAGCTACATGAGGCATACCATCCTCATGTTTAATCCCACTAGTATAGATGAGGTATATGTACAAGCTACTCATCTAGAAGCTAGAGGAAAGAATGGAAATCAAGAAGTTGGGGAACCATCCCAACCCACTGTAAGCAAGAGCAAGGAGAAAAGAAAGCAGAAGTGGAAAGCAAAGAAGGCTAACACTACAAAAAAAGGCAAAGCTTCATGCACTCACTGTAAAAAGGAGGGGCATGATGATGAGCATTGTTGGATTCTGCATCCAGAGCTGAGACCTAAGAAGTCCGAGGGCAAGAAGAAGAAGTCTGCTGCAACTATTCAACAAGATTTGGGGTCAGACTCGAGAGATGAAACAATCATTGTAGCCACAGGTATAAAAGGTAAGAATTCTGAAGCATCTACTAGTAATTCTACTCAATCTGTTATTGATGAAGAACATGAGAGAAAAAGACATGAGCTTTTCCATATTCGAGTTATTTCCAAAAATCAAAAGATTGATACATTGTTTGATAGTGGCTCACAAGTAAATCTAATTTCTGAAGCAATTGTAAAGAAATTGGAATTAACAACTACACCTCATAAGAAACCATACCCATTAGGATGGTTGAATGATAAAGCACAACTACAAGTGACTAGACAGTGCAAACTCAGATTTTCTTTTGGGTCAGCATTTATAGATGAGGTTGAGTTAGATATAATTCCTTTGGATATATGTGAAATTGTTTTAGGAAGTCCTTACTTGTATGATAGAAAGGCTATTTTCTATAAAGCTGAGAATAAGTATCTACTTGTTAAAGATGGAATTGAATACTTTGTAAGAGCTCACAAGCTCAAGAATAAGTATATTCTCATAAACTCAGGACAGATGAAAAGAATGATAAATTCATGCGAACAATTCTTACTGATGGTTGTAAAGGAAAAGACACCTGATAAGACCAATATATTTGAGGGTTGTAATGCTGATCAACAAACTGATATAAAAAGATTGTTTCAGAGTATGATGTCTTATTTCAAGAACCTAAAGGTCTGCCATCCAAAAAGGGAATAGTACATGATATTATTTTGCAGCAAGATGTTCCTTTTCCTAACATTGGGATGTACAAGTTATCTGCTTTAGAGAATGTTGAAATCAAGAAGCAGGTGCAGGAGTTTCTCGAGAAAGGGTTCATCAGGCCTAGCACATCACCATGTGGGTCGCCGATCTTTCTGGTGAGAAAGAAAGATGGCTCGTGGAGAATGTGCATTGATTACCGAGCACTAAATAAGATAACAATAAAAAATCGTTATCCCCTTCCTCGCATAGACGATCTTTTAGATCAATTGAAGTAAGTTGTTTATTTCACCAAGTTGGATTTGCACAATGGATACCATCAGGTCAGAGTTGTAGAGCAAGATGCATGGAAGACTGCTTTCAAAACAAAGCAGGGATTGTATGAATGGCTGGTTATGCCTTTTGGCTTGACCAATGCTCCTGCTACTTTCATGAGATTAATGAATAATGTACTCAGACATTTTCTTGATGATTTTGTTATTGTGTATCTGGATGACATTTTGATTTTTAGTAAAACGTGGTAAGAACATTTAAAGCATGTTAAGCAGACCTTAGATGTTTTGAAAAGAGAAAAACTTTATGTTAAACTCTCCAAATGTGAATTTGGCAAAACCTCTCTAAATTATTTGGGTCATATAGTAGGGGGAGGTGAATTGAAAATAGATCCCTCTAAAGTGGCAGTCATCACGAACTGGCGTAAACCCAAGTCTGCTACAGAAGTGAGAAGCTTCTTAGGAGCAACACAGTATTGGAGGAAGTTCATATCAAACTTTTCCTCAATTGCAGCTCCGTTACATGCTTTGACAGGATTGAACAAGGTGTTTCAGTGGGGAGGCAAACAGTAGAAAGCCTTCGACACCTTGAAAGAAAATATTAGTACAACACCTGTACTAGCACTGCCAGATCTACAAAGACCATTTGAGATCCAAACTGATGCCAGTGACTAAGCCATGGGAGCAGTGTTGACATAGCACGGTAAACCCATATGTTATCATTCTGAGACTTTTAATCCTACGGTAGTTAACTATCCTACCTATGATAAAGAATTGTATGCATTAGCTCAGAGTGTGAAAAAGTGGAAACATTACTTAATGGGCAAGGAAACAATAATACATACTGATCATCAGCCACTTCAATACCTACACTCCCAAACTAAATTGCAGCAATCAAGCAGATGGATGGGGTTTCTACAACAGTTTCATTTAGTCATCAAGTATAAAAAGGGCATACATAACAAGGTTGCAAATATGTTATCTAGACCCATTATAAATGCATCTACCATACTTAAGCATAATTCTATGCTGCATGAAAGCTACATAAAACAGTATGCTCAGGATATGGACTTTAAAGATGTACATGCAACTTTGAGTCAAGGCAAAAGAGTAGAAGAATTGGACTATCATGTGAAGGACAGACTCTTATATCATTGTGGGAAACTCTGCATTAAACAAAATGAGAGAGCAAACATAATTAGGGAAGCACACACTTCTCTGATATCAGGTCACTTTGGAGTAAGTAAAATAGTTGCACAGCTGCAAAGGTTCTGCTATTGGTCGAAAATGAATGAGATGGTTTCTAGATATGTAAAAGGGTTGTGCTATGTGTGCTAAAAACAAGCCCAACAATAGAAAATTAGGCTTGTACACTCCCTTGCCAGTTCCTTCTCACCCTTGGGAAAGCATTTCCATGGATTTTGTTGGAAGACTACCTAAATCTAGGAAAGGTCATGATTATCTATATGTTGTGGTGGATAGGTTCAACAAAATGTGTATTTTGATACCCTGTAGTAAACAGATTACAACTGAACAAACTGCAAAATTATTCTTTGAACATGTATGGGTTCATTTTGGATTACCCACTTCTATTGTATCTGATCGAGACACTCGATTTGTGGGGAAGTTTTGGTCAATTCTGTGGGAACTAATGGACACCAAATTAAAGAAAAGCACAACTTTTCATCCACAAACAGATGGCCAAATAGAAATAGTTAACAGGACGGTGATCCAGTTACTGAGAGGATATTGCAACAAACATCCTAAGATTTGGGATGAGCACTTGTGATATGTGCAGCATGCTTACAATAGAGCCAAACACTCTTATACATAGAGATCTCCTTTTGAGATCTGTTTTGGTTTCATACCAAGGTCTCCTTTGGATTTTGTCTTTGGTAAAGATACCATGGTTGATAGACACAGTGATGTGGAAAAGGCAACTAGGTTCATTGAACAGATCCAAGAGATCCACCAGGCAGTACAGGAACAGCTGGAAAAGAGCCAGGCCAAGTATAAGGCTAGGCATGATAAGCATCGGATAGAGCATAGTTTTCAAGTTGGAGACCAAGTCTGGTTGTATATCAGCAAGAACATAATGCTCTAAAACCTATCAGGTATGGACCCTTCAGGATACTTGAGAAGATTGGTTAGAATGCTTTTCGCCTTGATCTGCAACTTACATGCACATCTACTCAGTTGTAAATGTAGATTGTTTGAGGTTGTTTGAACCTTCAATGGTTGAGGACCCTGAAGAGCGGAGTCAATTACCTTTTGTTGATGACCTGCTACCTGAATACCCTAATGCATTACAGGAAGACACAGTGCTGGACAGGAAAGTGAGGACGACGCGCAGTGGACAGGTGGAATACCTCAGGATTGGGCTTAAAGGTTCGAAGCCGAGCAGTGCGAAGTGGATTGAGATTGGACAAGTGAGACAACAGTTTCCTCACTTAGTCGATGCTTGAAGAAAACCAACTTTTGGTGGTCCAAAAGCTTTTTCAGTAGGGAGGCCGTGATCCGAATCGGATCCACAAAAGAGTGTCAAAAACCTTGATTGTATCGAGTTGAACAAATCCTTGAAAATTCCAAAACAACGATCAAAAAATGCCTTGAACCAGTGGCCATGGCAGCTGACGTGGAACAACAAGGACCTCAGTCAAAGCGCATTGACCGAGGCCCATGGAGACTGTGCAAGAGGTCAAAACAGCCCTTGGGAGCCCTGGATCGGGAAAAGAAGGCGATTTTGATGCGTGATTAGTGCTTAGCGCTAATCGCGCATCGCTAGGCGAACAGGGCTAAAATGGAAAACCTTAAGCACTCGGTCACGTTTGGAGTCGGAGAACTGTGTGCAGAAAAGCCAAAATGCTAAAGGACAAAGGCAGGACCCATGCTCTAGAAAACTGGCGGTATTGATGGGGGTGCCCTTGAAAGGTAAGAGGTTTTGGACGAGAGCGGAGCGATCCCACTCAGCGATCGACGCGTGGCAGCGGAGGTGAGAGAAAAACTGCCGTGATCGCGCGCTAACGGTCGAGCAAGTCAACCGCGCTCGACGTGCGTATGACGTTGGATCTGGAGGAGCCCAGATCGAACGGCTGAGATTGCGCCCGATAGAAAGAAGCGGAATCAACAGGGAATTAAGCCACGATTTAAAAGGATTTGGAATCCGTTTGACCGTCACGGTGGAGAAAGAACGTATCCACGACAAAACCGAAGAAATGAACCGACGAGCAGACTGGCGTTGTTTCGATGGGGACACATGGCACTTCTAGAGTGTTCATGCTGACGCCGAATAGGGAATTCCAAGCATAGCTGCAGAAAGAGAATCGACGCAAGCGGGAGAGGAACCGAACATGCATAAGGATCGAATGGTTAAAGCCATGAACATAGACAGTCGAAGAGAGCAGAGGATTTTGAGAGGAGTCCAAGCGACCAGAGAGACAGTGAACAATGAACCCTGAGAGGAGGATTGAACAAAAAGAACAGTAAAGCTAAGCAGAGGAGACAGAGGGCCGAGCTGACCACAGGCAGCGTCGAGCACCAGAGAGCTTGAAGATTCAAGCCTTCCCATAGAGGAATTTGTCTGGATTGAGCATTGCAGTTGGCTCTTTCCACTGTAGACCAAAGGTCACAGAGCTGGTAGGAAGAACAAGAGTATGTGTACTCCGAGTGGCTTGGGGAATCCAAGAACCACCCTACCAAGCAAAATCTGCTTCAGGAGAACTGACATTGAGTCCCTGTATTGTAATTTCTCTGCTGTAAGACACAATAAAACAAAGGCCACCACTGAAGCTGGATCAAAGATGTAGCCCTGGAGAATAGGGTGGACTCCTTATTAAAAATTCTTGTGTCTTTGTGTTGCTTACTATATTTCTTTGTTGTCTTTCTATTTAAATGTCCGTGTATTGGCAATCTGATCGATCCGTTGCTTGAATAACACAGAACACACACCAACACATGAGTTTGTAATACCTTATGTTTAATAAATCTTCAACTGAGGTCACTCATAGGGTGATTATCAAATCAAGAGCAGGATAGGTTGGACGGTCCTCCAACTATGTCATCTGGAAGGAAAGGATGCCCTTCCTTCTGGATGGATATGGCCTGAAGCCATTCATAGATGCAATGTTAGCTTAATACTGAAAGGAGATGGCGAGGGAAAAGAGGTTGATTCTTGACGGTGTTCGAGATCACATTGTATCACACATAGCGAGCCAAGGAATGACCAAGGAGACGTGGGATACAATTTCCACGCTATACCAAGGCACTTCCAAGCAACAGAAGATGTACCTGGAGGAAAAGATGAGATGCACCAAGATGTAGAAGGGGGAACAGATAGACCCCTACCTAACTAGGATTCAAGAGATCCGAGACCAGTTGTCAGTTGTTGGAGCATCACCTCAAGCCACAGAGCTAGTACGCTTAGCACTCAACAGTGTCTCTGAGGAGTGGCAGGTATTTGTCCAAAGAATTTTGGGCAGAGAAACCTTGTCAAGGTGGGGCATGATGTGGGCCGATTTGCAACGGGAGGAATTGAGGCAAGACTTAGTGAAGAGCTCCATTAGTGGTAGTAGCAACGGGTCGAAGTAGGTGAAGGAGGAGGAGAATGTGGGCCTCGCATCAAAGGGCCTTAGTCAAGGACAGGGGGAGCAACGAAAGAATAAGGACCTGTCAAAGTTCAAGTGTTTCAGATGTGGTGAACTTGGTCACTACAGCATCCAGTGTCCTATCAGGAAGAAGGACAAGAAGGAGAAGCAAGACCAAGAGGCAACTCATGCCGAGAGTGATAGGCTGTCCTCCGGGCTGGAGGAAGACTTCGCCATGTTCGCTGACTTACCCCCAAGATTGAAATGGGGTGCTTAGTATTGTAGCCTAACAATGCTACAGATGGGTAGGATTCCTGAGGAGCTCCACCTCTTGAATCAAAACTTTGCTATGGGAACCCACAATATTTTAGTAGGGGGATGGATCAGTGGCAATAGATGCAGTCAGATGCTAGAGTGATAAATGCAGAGTCTAGTTACGCTCAGATGTTGGGGAGCACAATGCATATTTGGTAGCAATGAAGTTGGCATAATGCAGAGTCAATAGTAGCGCAAATGCCTCAGTGACAACGCAAATACTAGTAGCAGTCAAAGACTCGGGTGATAGATGTATCAAACTGATCACAATTGATTCAGTGTTTTGTATTCTTTCAGTTCAGATGTTGCAGTTGCAACAACAACAAATGAAGAGGGAGTTGCAATGCAGATGCAGTGTTGGCAACAGTTCAGTTAGCAGCAACACAGATGCAACACATATAAGGGTTGCGCATTGGTTGGTGGGCAGCAGCAGCCAGACATCAGCAACATGATAGGAGATGATGCAGAGATAGGGTCTTGTTTCAGTGGGATGCAACACTAAAACATATTCCTCCCTAAGAGGGAGTGTTATTTTTTGTAACATTGTATTTGTTCTAAACATGAGATTTGGTGGAGAGGCTAGAATACATGTATTCCACAATACCCATAAATCATTTTTAGAAATTCCACCTAGAGATGACTTATTAGATTTATTAGTCAGTTTTTAATATTTCCTAAGTCTAAACTTAAGAAATATGATTAATTAATTTTAATTAATTAATTCATGGTGAGAATGTTCTAGAAAAGTACATGGATCAATTTCTAGTTAATCCTAGCCATCGATTAAGATTTAATCGTGGCTGTTGAAGTCTCCAAAGAGGATTATAAGAATAAGTCGATGGGGCTTGGAGAAGACACACCAAATCAGTTGAGCATTCAATTTTGCTAGGAAATCGATCTCCAAAGTAACAACATTTAGGTGTCGGAGGTGATTAAGTGAGATCGAAGTAGTGAGAGAGGGGCAAAGATAGTGAAGTCAGAGGAAGATTTTCCATTTCCAGCGAGTACATTGTAGAGAGGCAGTGATTGCCACAGAGAGGCAACGTAGAGCCCTCTTGTGGAGATTCCCATTTTGTTGGGGAGAAGGAGAAATTCTGAGCTAGAAGCTGGGCAGAGGGTCTGTAGGAAAAGAGTATCAATTTCCCAAACAACAACTGGCGAGACAGTTAGAGGAGACACAATTCTGAGCTCGTGGGACACAATACGAACGCGGACACAGTGACTACGCAGAGGGAGCAAGGAGCAGCTCAACTTAAGTTGAGGTTAGTGTTGGATCGCCTGTGGAGTGAGAAATTTTTCAAACTAGTTATTATTGCGAGTTATTTCTCTTTTTGGATATAGCCAGTTTGGGAATCCATAGTTTGTACTCAAATTTTTACTATTGCATAATATCAAAACCCTCAGGTGCTGCACTGGTTTTCCTGAGTTGGGATTTTTCCAGGGACTTAGTCCAAAAATAATGGTGTCATATTGTGTGTGTGCATCTATTTCTTCCAACATTTTTATTTCTTCCACAATATTTGTTTTGTGAAGGTTCAGTGTATTTGTTTCGATATTTATTGTAACACACAACAAATAATTGACTTAATTAAATTAACAAATAGAAGAAATAACATCAGTTGCTGCAATAGGATTCGGGGTTAGCCGAATTGTCACAGAGACTTATATCTTACAACCTCAATGTAGATTTCCAATTTAATCCACAAATATTTTTACATATTAATCTCATGTAACAGTTTCATACAACCATGCAAAATTATCACATAGCTATACATTAATTTCAATAAAGAACTGATTGTGAAAATTCCTAAACCCAGAATCCCTACTGCAGCAAACTGGTGTTACTTCTCCTACTTGTCCATACAAGTTATTTACCGTGCTCTACGGTAAATATTGAAGTAAATAAAACTACAACGTTCACTATTTAAAATAATATGCCGATACAAGAAACTGAATAGGAAAAAGATAAAACACATCTACACAGTTATTTTTAGAGAAATGTCCCCAGAAAAATCCAATGTAGGAAAACTGGTGCAACAAATGAGGGTTTTATTTTTATGCAGTAGTAATTTATGAATACAATCTCTTGATTCTTGAGAGACTTTTGAGATTACCTCACACTATCATTGGAAGTCCTGTCTGATCCAACCCTTGAATGAACAACCCATGGCTGCCTTTGTGTAGTGTTTGCGTCAGTTCAACATCACAATTTCTAGGACCTGCATCACTCTTCCTGGCTGATCGATTTGCTTCTGAGATTCTGACTTCTCTCTCGGTCTCACACCTCGGCTTCCAGCTATAGAAATCGAACCCTGCAACAAATTTCAAACTCCCTCAAGGATTTTGCGCCGCCTCTGTGTTAGCCTCTCTGGTTCTGCCCTGCCTTTACTGGATCTCTCTCTCTCTCTCTTCTCTGCTGATTATTCTCTGATCAGGAAAGATTTCTCTTCAGATACTATCCCTGCCCCTCTCTGCAAAAGAGCATTATCGAAAATATCTCCGACAGCTACTCTGCGTTAGAAAATCGAACTTTTGATCTCCCCTATGTGAGTCCTCCAAGTGCCCCTCAGGCCTCTTCTTATATCTTTCTGTTGGACAACCAACAACCCAGATTAACTTCTAAAAGTTACACCCACAGTTTAGATTAATACCAATTAATTATTTTAATTTTCTTAGTTTAGACTTAGGGTCCCATTAAAAATAATTAATTATTTTAATAAAACTGTCTCCGAGTGGAATTCCCCAAAACAATTTATGAGTATTGGAGAATGCATGTGTCCAAGCCTCCCTGCAAATTTTGAGGCTTAGAGCACATCTGATGCTACCAGAAATCAACACTCCCTCTTAGCGGGGAATGTGCTATAGTAATGCAACATGTTGAAGGATCACTCTGACTTTGACACATCTCCCTCAGCGTTGCTGATGTCTGACATCGCTACCCACCAACTACTGCGCAAATGCTACATCTGCACTGCTGCTGACCTTGCTACTATCAAAACTGCATCTCTACTGCAACCCTCATAAATTTTGCATCTGTGCTGCTGCTGGCACTGCCACTGGGAACACTGCATCTGCACTGCAACCTTCTCCAACTACCGCTGCTACTGCATCAACAACGGAAAAGCATCCAAAATTATTGAATTGGTGTTCAGTATGATGTATCTCATTGCTCGAGTTTGACTGCTACTAGTCTCTACGCTGACCCTTTGAAGCTTCTGTGTCGCTGCTAAGCTTTGCTCTGTGCCAAATGCATTGCTACCAACTCTACTTTGTGTTGCTTAGTCTCTCGCGCTCCTAGCCACTGCAACTGTCTCTTCGACACTCCTCTGCACCAACTGACACTGGTCCATCCTGCCACTTCTGATCTGGGCTCTTGTAGCAAGGAATAGATTCGAGAGGTGGACTCCTCAAGGATCCTACCCATCTGTATCTCTTTTGAACTATAGCTCTAAATCAACCTACCTCCCTCTTGGAGGTATCTCGGTTGTCATTGCAAACTCATCCTCCTTGATCTGCATGGCTACAACTTTCAGATCATGCTTCTCATCTTTGTCCTTCTTTTTGAGAGGACATTGTGTTGCGTAGTGATCGAGTTCACCATACCTGAAGCATTTGATCTTTGAAACATCTTTCTTCTTCTTCTTTTGCTCCTACTGCCCCTTGGATGCGAGCGCTGCATTCTCTTCCTCCTCCTTGGGCTTCGACCCACTGTTGCTGCTTCTGTCAAGTTTACACTTGACCAAGTCCCTCCTCAGCTCCTCCTGCTTAAGAGCTGCCCACATCTCATCCTAGTTTGGAAAGTTGACCCAACCAGGATGCTCTCGACAAATACTTTCCACTCCTCAAATACTAAATTTAGGGCCAGTCTTACCATCTCAGAACCTTGAGTTGTTGACCTCGCAACTTCCAATTCATCTCGGGTCTCCTGAAGCTTTGCAAGGAATGGATCAATGTGTTCCCCCTTCTGCATCTGCATAGATCTCATCTTCTACTCCAAGTGCATCTTCCTCTACTCGAAAGAACCTTGATACAACGTTGACAATGCATCCCACATCTCCTTGGCAGTGTTTCTTACAGCGATGTGACATAATATATGATCCTTCACTCCGTCGAGGATCATTCTTTTTGTCTTCGTCATTTCTCCCTTGTACTTCTTGAGCGGATCTGGATCTGCGGGCGTAGCTACCATGATATCGACATAGGTTTTGAGAAAATACACATCCAGAAGGCATGACATCCTTGCCTTCCAGATCACATAGTTGGATGCCCCATCCAACCTATCCTGATCTCTCAGTCCACTGGATGCCATCTCTGCCAATCGAAAAAGTCGAATAACCTCCTCTCCTCTACGCAACACTAGACTGACCAACACACTCCCTTCTGGACCTCGTAGATTTTCCCCTCTTTGCTGCTGCTCAGCTAGTGAGAATTCAGACTCCTTGGCTGGAAGTCCTTTGAGGAAGGATTCCCTCAACCGTGTCTCTCTCTTTCCTCTGACATCTTTCTGCCCAGCAACTGTCTGCAGAAAACTACGTCCCTGAAGCTTCTGCTACGCTGCTCCCTTTGCCGCTGGCAGATTTCGATCTGGAAATCTTACCTCTCTGTCAAGTCACTCAGAGAGAGATTTAACATGAAAATCTAGCCGTCTTGACTTGAATTGCGCAAACCTTCTAGGGATTCGAATTACTACTGCAGGAATTTCAATTTCCCCTCTTCCTTAAGCGTTGGGTCTTCCGGCTCTGCTCTTGTTGCCTCATTTGTAGCTCTGATACCATGTGAAAATTCCTAAACTCGGAATCCCTAATACAACAAACTGATGTTACTTGTCCTACTTGTTAACCCATACAAGTTATTTATTGTGTTCTACGGTAAATATCGAAGTAAATACCACTACAACATTCACTATTTAAAATAATATGCTGAAACAAGAAAAAGATACAACACATATACATATTTATTTTTAGACAAATGTCTCCGAAAAAACCCAATGTAGGAAAATCAGTGCAACAACTAAGGGTTTTATTATTATGCAATAGTAATTTCTGAATACAATCTCTTGATGCCTTCCTGACAATCAAGTTACAGATAATATCACTGATAGAGAGATTTGTGAGATTACCTCACAGTATCACTAAAAGTCCTGGCTTATCCAACCCTTGAATGAACAACCCCTGTTAGCCTCTACACAATGTTTGCTTCAACCCAATGTCACACTGTCTAGGACCTGCATCACTCTTCCCAGTTGATCGATTTGCCTCTGAGATTCTGACTTCTGCTCTCTCGGTCTCACACCCTAGCTTCCAGCTGCAAAAAATTAAACCCTTTAGCAAATTTCAGACTCCCTCAAGGATTTGTGCTACCTCTGCGTGGCTCTGCAAAAGATCACTATTAAAAATCTCTCCGACAGTTGCTCTGTTTCAAAAAATCGAACTTCTAATCTCCCATCTGTGTGTCCTCCAAGTGCCCCTCAAGCCTCGTCTGATATCTTTGTGTTGGACAACCAACGACCCAGATTAACTTCTAATCAATGGCTTAGATCATTTTGGCCTTATCCTCGTCTTATTCTAGAAGTTACACCCATAGTTTAAATTAATACCCATTAATTATTTTAATTTCCCAAGTTTGACTTAGGGTCCCGTTAAAAATAATTAATTATTTTAATAAAACTGTCTCCAGGTGGAATTTCCCAAAACAATTTTTGGGTATTGGAGAATGCATGTGTCAAGCCTCCCTACAAATTTTGAGGCTTAGAACACATCCGATGCTACCATAAATCAATACTAATCATCATATTCATAGCTCACAATTAATAACACTTGAGACTAATTGCAACTTGCATTTCTTAGAGTAGTCACCCCTTATCCATATCCACAATCTAAGTGGATTTTTCAAGCAAAATCAACTGGAAATCATGTTCACAAATTTGGCTCCTTGCCCAAAAATCCAATTGTCTTCAATCTTCTTTCATTTAACCAAAAACTAACCACCTCTTACTATTTGAATGCCTTTTTATCCTTTTTTCTTGTGTCTCTTCATGTTCCTCATGAAACACTCTTCAAGATCTTTCTTGCTAGCTACACATTTGATTAAGCAATGGTGCCAACTAACACCACTTAGGTTCTTCCTTTTCCCTCTTAGATCATGGATTTGTGGTCCACTCTTCAGGGTATTCAAATAAATTTATAACCATTTATACTCAGAGTACAATTACGTTAAAAAAATCAAAAGGGGTATACTAGGGATGTTACATCAGCCCCATAATGTCAATGGATTAAACCAACATCCATTAAAAGGATCAATTATGAGTCTTCACCACCAACCAACCTACCTACGATAAAATTTTGTTGGATTCGTAGCCCACATATGACTGAACTTAGTTCTTGGCACCATAATCCATATGGACTAAATTGCAAACCAATGAGTTACTTTTCAACTAATTCACTAAAAGTACGAGTTATGAATCTTTAATACCAACCAACCAACCAACCTATGATTATATATTGCAAGCTCTATACACAACCTATCCCTTAACATAGTTCTTGGCCCCAAAGTGTGGCTGAACTTCATTGCCAACCAATGAGTCACCTTTTAAGTGATTCATTGGAAGGATTGATTATGAACATTCATTACCAACCAACCTACCTATGATAAAATCCCATGGGCTTTATAGCCCCTTATATGTCTTTAACACAACGCATGACCCCATAATGCAAATGGACTTAACCATCAACCAATTCACTTTTAAAGTGATTTGTCAAAAGAATTGGTTATGGACCTTCAATGCCAATCAACTCGTTTATGAGTTACCAAAATTTGGATGCATTTTTTTTTAAGACAAATTGCATGATATATTATTATCCTTTTATTCCAAAGAGAATTTTGCATGAGCTCCCCACATTGTGGAATATCAAGAAGGAGGGCGACTCAATCACCAACCATAACAACAACTTGCAACATAACAAGCCCGAACAACACCCAACCCTCATCAAAACTATACTGAAAGACCATACAACAAGCTTTGCCTTGAAACAATCTAATCAAACCAGTTGAACTAACCTACTAAACTTAAAATGACTATATATATATAATTGCCATAAACCAAAAATATAGAAAGATTTTAATAACCAAAACCATTTGTAACTTTGAGAATATCAAACAAATGAAGTTCAACTAATACGTTATATTAGAAGTGTCAAAAGCTAAACATTGCACACATACCAAATAAGTCACACTAATTCGACTTGATATGTATACATAATAAATTTAGACAAACTATTGTGAAAAACCAAATTGGTGTGTTGTAGCATGTAGAAGGATTGAGTTATGCACAAACATAAGGATTTAGTGCCCTACTTTCATGTTCTTCTTTTTTTATTTATAGAAGTGAATTGAAGGATTAGTGAGTGATCTATTTCCATTAAGGTAACACTTCAACTTTTATAATCTAGAAACATATACTTGTCATATTTAAGATAGATTATACCATATCCATATTCATTTCCCTATGTCCTAACGAAGTGCTTGGCCTCATAATGTGTATTAACTTAGTTGCCATCCAAGAAGTCATTTTAGAGTTATGAGCCTTCATTGTCAACCTACCAATGTACAATAAATTCTTGTGGGCTTCACATCCCACCTATTGCTTAACACAATTATAATGTGATTTCCACAGAAAACTTTTCTCAAAATATTGATATGGATCACAGAAGCCTAAATTCAACAATGATTGGCTCCACAATACATACAAACTTCATTGCCAACCAATGAGTCATTTTTAACTGATTTGCTAGGATCAGTTATGAATCTTTGCTATCGACCAACCAACCTATGATCAAATCTAATGGGATCCATACCTCTGTTATGTCTTAACATAGTGCATGATGATGCAACACAATGTACTTCATTGTAAACCAACATGTCACCTTTCAAGTGATTCATTGGAAGTATTGGTTATGAACCTTCGCTGCTAACTAACATACCTACGATCAAATTTCATGGGCTCAACACCCCACTTACTGTTTAACACAATGCTTGGCCCTACAATACAAATGGACTTAACTATCAACTAACAAGTCACTTTTACAATGATTCATTGGAAGGATTGGTTATGAGCCTTCATTGCCAACTATTTAACCCCATGTATGATCAAATCTCATGGGCTTCATATTAGTGCTTTGCCCCTATTGAGTGAATGGACTTAATTTTGTCAACCAATGAGTCACTTTTAAAGTGACTCACTAAAAAGATTGATTATGAGTTTTGACCATCAATCAACCAACCTATAATGAATCTCATGGGGTCCATTCCCCACCTATGTTTCAACATAGTGCTTGGCTCCACATTGTGAAAGGACTTAACTACAAACAATGACTCATTTTTTAAGTAATTTGTTGGAAAGATTGGTTATTAGCTTTTACCACCAATTAACCAACTTATGACCAAATCTTATGGATTCCATAGTCTCTTAGATGTCTTAACATAATGCTTGGCCCACACAACATAGATGGAATTCATTACCAACCAATGAGTCACTATAAAGTGATTCACTAAAAGAATTGCTTATCAACCTTGTTACCAACCAACCAACCTATGAGTTACCACAACATAGATATCTAACTTTTTAATACAAAAAAAGAGTTTTATTTTTTTCTCCTTTACACAAAAAAACTGCTAAACTTCCATTTCTTGAAATATTTGAAAAAAAAATACTCAACTACAAACTATAATAACCATTAATTTAGCAAAAAGGACAAAACTCACTCGTCAACCAAATTAAATCCAAAACCCTTAAGACATTCTCCATATTAAAATACTATTCAATCCAAATAAACTAACCCATTAAACTAAAAAATAACATAATATTTAAAAAAATTAATATCCAACCACATTCATAATTTAAAAGATTCCACTAATATAATAGCGAAATGAGTCACAACATAGACATTGCACACATAAAAATAAGTGCGACATTGATGTACCATGTACAAATTGACCTGATATGTATACATTAGAAACTCAAATGCAAACTATGAAAACCCAAATTGGTGCGCGTTTTAGAACGGGAAAGCAACATTGATGTAACATGTAATGGATTGGCATGATATATATAAATCAGAAACTCAGATGCAAACAGCCCCGTAAAACCCAAACTGATGCCATTCAGGACAGGGAGGCTTAACTTTATGGGATAAAGCAAGGGTTTTAGTGGCCATACTTTTGTGATTTTTTGGTTTTGCATTTATAAAAACGATAAGGAGGATCATCCGTCAAGCTGACCCTCCAGCGTTTCTAATCCAGAAACATATCTTTGCCAGAGTCCAAATTCGATCTACGGAAACGTGGATTCTGTGTCTGACCGAGTTGCATATGTCTATATATCATTAAAAAGTTTAATTTATTATATCATCAAAAAAATTTAAAAAATAAACATTTACATCATTAGAAAAAGCAGTGAAATCCCTCCTTGTCAGTGACGCCTTAATTGTTCCATGAGGCTCATCCGTAGGCATATAGACATCATGGTCAAACTGCACACGCAACATCACCAAAGAATGCATGATGTTCAATTCAAGGATAAACAGCTAGCAGCATGATATAGAATGTAAAAAATTGGGTCAAGGTCAGTCAGAATATAAAAAATAGAATGTATTATGCAAGTATAGTGAAGCAACAGCTATCAATATGCACCTCTGACAAAGTAATTCACCTAGTGCTTAACTTTACAATATTTGAAAGTTTTACATGCAAGAAATGGAGGTTAAACACGCTCAAATGAAATGACTCAACCACAGGAAACCTGCCAAATATAATTAAAATGAGGAACCGATATGGTGAAAAATGGGCACCGAAAAACATAACAAAAGAGATGATTCTTCAGGGACTTGTGGCCATCCATACCTGTACATTACAGCTTGAGCCATGAAATAGAGTATTCTGAACAGAAGTACTGTGTCCATGTGTGGTGGACCAAAGAACACATCAACTAAGTTCTTCATAGCATTATAAACAAATGTGTAGCAAGATGGTTTTCTAGAGTATTGCAAATAAGAATCTCCGACATTTTATGCATTCACGCAACAGTACAAAAAATATTTGTGGCCAGTTATTTAAGAATTCCCTTCCATTCCCTGATTAAGATATCATTATTTGTTGAAATAATCAAAGAGGGTACTACTTGAAGGTGTCATGGGTATATTGGGTGCTATTAGATTTGATGCAACACAAAGTTCAAACATTAACTAGTTATAAGTCACAGCACATAATGAGAGTAAGCACCAAGGGTTAGCCCATTTAGTTGAACCATCAACAGAAAAACCAAAGTGACAACAATGAACAATGAGAGTAAGCACAAAGGGTTAGCTCATTTAGTTGAACCATCAACAGAGAAACCAAAGTCACAATGAGAATAAGCATGAAGGGTTAGCTCATTTAGTTGAACCATCAGCCCAAGACAGTTGCCCACAGGGAGGCCATAGGTTTAAATTTTGTTGAGTCCCTCGGGTTGGTTGGAGGTGACTTGCACTCCCATCCAGATATGTTGGGGAGGAGCAGGGGGATCCTGAGTTTTTCCTTCGTGAAAAAGCAATATAACATTGAGAGTATAAAAAACCTAACAATAGAGAAAATTGAAATATAAGAAACACAGGAAACAACAGAAATGAAAACCAAAAGAGTAAAAGCAATTTTCAATAAAGCTCACATGCCTTTAAAGGTATCACATAGTTGGAGTGTTACTGTGTGACAAGTTGTTCGTTATTCTCTCTTCTTGCTACAAGACAGGAATAACACCAATGGTGACATCTAGGTCCCATTTGATGGAAAGGTGGAAGAGACATGGCAGAATATCGATCCACCTTTATAAGTGTTAATCAGATCCCATTCCCTTCCTTTCTTTCTACCAGTAGAGATGATAAAGGGGTGAAAAAGAGTTGCAAAATTGTTTTGAGTCCTGAAGAACTGATGATAACGTTACTCAATATTTGAAAATTATTAAGTGTTGCCCATTTATACCGTTTTGATGACAAATTTGCATCGCTCGTGCTGGCCTACATTTATCCTGTCAATTCTAACTCTGCTACAAGTGTGTGGACCCCAGTAGATGCATACATGACCCCTCAAAGCAGCCTATAACAACATCGTTACGGCAACACTGATCATTTGATAATTCCACGCCCTTTTGGGCTTCTTCCTTGCTTTTAGAGATTCCCCTATCAGATGACATGCAATGTTGCATTTTTAGTGGTCATGTTGGGTGAACCAAATCCGTGCTTGTCAGAGTTGGCGGCGATGTGATTTTTCAGGTGATTTGTAAGGTTTTATTAATGAGGATTAAATAGAACATGGTACACTGGGCTCAATCTATCCAGTATCTTCCTTTTGCAGTGGGTAAAGAAAAGAACAAAAATATCAATTTCCTTTACTGTTAATAAAACTTACCGATCTGGCACAGTTGGCTGCTCATTGGCTGCTCATTGGAAGAAGAAATCCAAGGCTAAGAGAATCATTCTTGATTTAATGAAGGATCATTTCATCTCTTGCATTGCAGAGAAGAAGACAAGTAATGATATGTTTGGAGTCTTGGTTGAGTTTATTTCAAAAGCTATTGATTCTTGATAGATACTCTTATAAAACCAACATTCAGCCATTTGTATGAGCAAGATGGATACAGTGGTGAACTATTTGACCAGGATTACTAAGTTAAGAAATCAGTTAGCTGCTATGGGAACATCAATGGAGGATCAGAAGCTGGTGTCCATTGCTTTGAATGGACTTGGTCCTGCTTGAATGCCTTATGTTCATGGTGTTTGTGCTCGTGAGACCTTGGCAAAGTTCACAAAGCTTTGGATTGGTTGTGTAAGAAGAAATCAGATTGTATCCTTGTTTAGGGAAAGACGGGGAATTAGATGCTATGGTCTCATTAGGCATATGAAGAAGGGTAGTAAAAAAGGCTACAGGAAGAAGGTACAAATAGAAAACAAGGATTTTGGTAAGGTGATGTGTTTCCAATGTCAAGAGATGGGACATTATGCCAATCAGTGTCCATTGAAGAAGGAAAAGGCAATGAAATAGAATGTAGTTGGCACTATGGTAGGGATAGAGGAGGATCCATCTCCATTAGAGACGTCCTTTTCCATGGCCTTTTGTATGATCTCTAACATTGTGTCTAGTGTTGGATGGTATGTGGACAATGAAGCTTCAAGACATATGGCATATGGCAGGTCATTATTCAGCACAAGGGAGGGATGAGTGTGGAGCTTGGTGATGATGCCACTTACCCTATGAGAGGGGTTGGCTCTATTTTCTTCCACATGCCTTTAAGTGATGATTTTGAGTTGAGTGATGTTCTATTTGTTCTTTGTTTCAAGAATAATCTTCTTTTAGTTTCCCTTGGCTGTGGGCATTGAAGAGGCTTAGCCTCTCTTCTCCTCTCGTAAAAAATCTGAAGTTTATTGAGCCTTTCTTTGGCCTCAATTGCAGAAATATTTCAGCAAGGAAAGGTCTATGGCTTCAACCTTAATTTGTGAAGACTTTCCTTGGGTTTAGAGGAGACTTCATGGTCTTTTTCCTCTTGTAAAGTTAATAAAAACTCTGATTTTGGGAACGTGGATTTTACCCATTGGTATCGCTATCTCTCCATCTTTTGGAGAGGACTTGTGGTTCGATTTGTTGATCTTTTTACTTACATGCATCTCATATAATGGGCTAATTAACACAACTGCACATCACACTCATTTTTCATGTTATTTAGTTTGATTTGCTACAAGTTTTAAATTTTTTTACTTTCATAGCAAATTCAGATTATTTGCATGCAAGCACCTTTAACTTGATTCGATTTGGCTTGAATATTGTTCCAAGTTTACTTATGCTTCACCATTGAACACACTTGACATGCATAAAGTATTTGGGCAAATTCTACTTTACAAAACAACATTTTATTTCATGTCAAACAAATACATTTCAAGTTGAAGTCTATTTCATTCTTTTGCTAATCTATTTTTAGAGATCTTACATGCCCCAAGCATCACTAAAACTTACCTCCAACTTAAGTTGGTTGAATAGATTTTTAGGGACCTTATACCTCTATTGACTCCTCATTGTGAGATCCAAATCTTTGGGCGAGGGTGAAGTCGGAGGATTAGAGTTCAATTGCAATCTTGCTTTTAGAGTTCAACTTGCAATTTCCCATTATGCTATTTTGATGGTTTAGAGTTTCACATGCAAATATTGTTTCCCATTTAAAAAATCACTTTTGATGCAAGTATTGTAACCTCTTAAATTTTGCAACAATTTAATTATCTTGTACTTGGAATATTGTTTACTTTTGCAACTCCATTTCATGTTATCATTTTGATGGTCATTATGCTCATGAATGATTGATGTATCTTGTAAGTTGAGCATTTCAATTTCAAGTACTACTTGTTTTATGGTGCAAATTTAATTTCATCTTGTTATCTTGGTCTAACATTTAAATTCTCTATCATTTGTACCTTAATCTCATTTTGGGCAAGCTATTGTTTAATTGAAAGCACTAGTCTACATGTTGAATATCTATTTCAAGTTTACTTATATGCTTGTTTATTAATGTTTGAATGCAAGTTACTTTGATAGACATTGACAAGGACCATCTCACTTACATTCTTCAAGTAGATTACTAATTGTTTTCATTTTGGCAAGATATCTTTACATGCTTTGATTTATCAATTTATTTATTTTAAAGAAATCCTTGTATCTTGAATTGATTATATCTTGTGCTAATAGTTACTTGTTTCACTTTTCAGGATTACTTTTGCTTTCCATTTGAAGCATTTCATCTCATTTAAGCAAATATAATTTCATTTTAGAGCAATACTTTGAAAGCACTAGTTGTTCATAAGCTTTATGCTTATCCTATGTTTTGATGGTTGTTGATGGTTATTGCTCATATCACATTTGCTTATAAATCTTAAGAAGTAATCTAATTCACTTTAACAATTCTCCTAGAAACCTCACATCTTTAATTTTAATTTTTCTATTAGGGACCACCCCCCATAGCTAACCTAGGAGATAGCTTAAACGGAGAGAGTTGGGAATAGGTGACAACCCCTTCTCTAGGTTCCTTGCTACCAATCGCACTTTGTGGGGTTAAACAATTTCTCACTAGCTGTAGGTAGGTGTAGGTAGCAAGGTTAACACTACGCTTTTTGGCACAGGCTAATCTTTCTCCCTGGCCAAGTTTTGCATTTTAAATATTCTTTCTTTTATTTTGAGGCCATGATATGTTTTTTCGGTTTTTTTTTAACTACATAAACCTCCCAGGACTAAGTTTTTGGGCCTTACTCAATGTATGTGAACAAATGAGTGCTAAATCCCCAAGAACAAATGACTAGTTGTAATGTCCCCAATTAAATTAATTTTGTTAAGGTGAATTTCTATTTATGCAATTGGGTTGTTGGGAAATATTTTGGCATGTAAACTTAGGGAAAGTGGGTGGAGGGAGTCCCCACTTATTTTTTGGAGAGATGGAGGCCACCAACATTAGAGAAAAGAAAAGATTAAATTGGTAGTGGGATGTGGGGCCACCCAAAAAGGGGAATTCGAACCCCTTTGGAAAATTGAATTGCTAAGAGAAGGAGGTCAAAATATTGGATGGAGGGACCCACATGAAGAGGCAAGAAGAAATTATAAATAGAAGGAGCATGGAAGTTATTGGGGTCTTTTGTTCACTCATCTATTTCCTTTGTTGCTCAAGCTGTTTCGCTGGGTCACTAGTGTTGCTTAGTATAAAGTTCTCTAAGTGGAGAACTCACCCTTCTTTCAATGGACTTCAAGTGCCACACTAGGGAGGCAAGCTATTGTTACTTTGGTGAGAGGGTTGTGGAGTATTGTGGCAAATCTCAACAGATTCTTTCAGCTAATTCGTACTTCAGGGAGGACGCAATAGAGAAATCATACCATTCATTTTAGCTAGCTTCCGAAGGTATTTTGTTGGGAGAAAATTAGTGGAGATGCTTGAGGGGGAGCTCAGTCTTTGTGGAGATTTTTGGAGCTGGAGGTGGCTTCTATAGAGGGGAACGTATTTATCTTCCCAAGCCCTGTGTAGGGGGTCACTAGACAACGTTTTTGTGGAGTTGATTTCAGCTATCTTGTGTCAGTATTTGATGTGAAACTTCTCCCCTACATCCGGGAAAACTTCCTTTATCATTCCTATTGCAAATTGAGGAGAAATAAGGAGGATTTCAATAGATTTCATCACTGGGGGACGCAGTCTTTGTTCAGGAGGGCGTAGTGCCAAAATAGTGCAATTTTGGAAGGTCAGAATTAGCCAAAACCCTTTCTGCGTTTTTGTGACTTTGTTGAGAGGAGTCCAAAATTAAATTTGCAGAATTTTCCATGTAGTATTCAGGCCAGAAATCTCCTTTTTGTCCAACAATACGTTTTAATATTCAACCAAAAATTGAACCATTTTGTGGTTTTTCCGAGTGGTTGGTTTGGGGCAGATTCCTTTCTGGGTTTGGATGAGTATTTTTTTGGGAGAAGCTACAACTGCATTTTCAGGCGATTCCAGGCATCATGGAGGGTCATTCTCAGTGTTTCTAGTGCAACAACAATTGCCAATTTATGAGTCTGCGCAGAAGGATATTGGGCCGAAGTTTCCTAGCTCTTGTGATCATTTCCTCCACTTGGGTTTGCTCCATCTTGCTTATGCAAGCCCAGGTGCACTTGTTCCTTGCTATATGTACTCCTTACAACTCATAATTCAATAAAATGGCTCATCTTATTTGCCCAACTACTTGGTGTTTTTGATGGTGCATGCCTGTGTATGACTTTATTTTCTATAGCGTAGTTCATGTGTCTGTTATTAGCTACAAATTTCAATTTGGAACATTATAGTAGTATCAGAGCATGATCTTGGCCCAACTATGGATAACCAGTAAGATCATGGAAGATTCAGGTACGTAGGCACAGTGACTAGTGAAGCCGTATACAAACCCATGGCTCAAGGGAAATTCAGTTTGTCGAAATTTTGGGGTGGAATCCGTTGGGACGATGAGAGGTTGGCCCACTTGAGGAGGGTGACAGACCAGACCCATCCTCACCCTTTCAACAGAGACACTAGAGATGCGCAAGCCGTGGGGACACAACCATCTACATCATATGGGGAAAGTTGACAGAACCAGGGATAGCTAGACAGTGAGACCAGGGGGGGCCTTTTGCTGGTGGAGACCTGGCTATAGATATCAGGAGCTTGAAGAGGAGGTTGAGCAAAAGTTTGATGGCACACCAAATTGTAGGGAGCATGTAGATACACCCAGTGTGATGCAGGAGTCATCCTCGTGGGAGACTCCCTTGACCACTCCGATAGATATCTTAGTGGAGAGAGTATAGCATACATCGGTAGTGCCATCCGTTGACGAGGTGACCTGGGGTGTGTCTGGGTTTTTAGGTGATATCAACACACAACAAATGGGGGAGGTTCCAGGAGATGTATCCCCCCTCGATGGGGCACCGGGAGATACAAAGGTATTAGATGATGGTCGTCCACAACAATTCCATCAGTTGCAGGCCGACCTTCTAGCATTAAAGAGGAAGGCCGCGTTAGTGCGAGAGACTATTTTGCAGTAGAACAAGGAGCTGGAGGGCATGAGAGCGGTTTGTGCCGAGTCCACAATCAAATTGACTCACATTGGGGGGCAGTTGGATTCCCTATTGGTGTAGCTAGAGTGCACATCGAAGCATAAGAGCATCCTTCTTCAAGGATATATAGACGGGGCTGGCAACACTGTTAGGTTACCTTTGCCCATTGGAGAGAGAGAGACAAAGCTACTTAGTGAGATTTCATGTGTTGACCAGGTTAGCGAGATGAGAGGAACTGAGTTGCATAGGGTGCAACATCCACATGCTGGGGTTGTTCTATGTTCGGGAGTTCGTGCATTCGATCCCTCCCTTGGGGTTGGATTGCGAGAGATTCTGAGTTGGTACCTAGTGGAGTGGGCTATGGAGATGGTAGCGGACCCGGGTGTAGCTCAGCAAGAGTTTCCAGGCACTGGGGATACCGGAAGCCCAGACAGGCATTGGGATTTGGGAGGGACCACCTATCATTTCCCAGGTATACTAGTTGACTATGACCTGGATGATATAGTTGAACTAACAATTGAGCACATGCATTTGGTAGGGAAGTTTTGGTCAGTACTAGTGGCCAACCAGTTTGTGAGAAGACTCCTTGGGTTGTCTTGGTATGACGGTTGTGCATGGGTTCATAAGAATCAAGATGATCAACATATTGTGGCAGGAGTTTGTCGGAGGAGGTGGCATTGGTAGGCCACCAAACAGTGACTTGTATGGAGCTGGGGATTCCTCACATTTGCATGGGGCACAAAGGACACTGAGGAGCAGAGCAGGGGTGGCATCGCTACTAGTACCTAGGGAGATTCAGTTCTTGGGTCCCTCAGGGAGGATTTGGAGGGGAGATCCACTCATCGGAGAGTGTTGTGATACGATGGTGGAGGTGATGATACTGGTCGGGTGCGGGCCGACGCATATGGACACAACTTTAGGCCATCACATACAGGGATGGGTAGGAGCATCTAGCATGGAGTAGTGGCTTGCAGATGGGCATGGTGACGCGTGGGGGTGTGTTGTAGTATGTTGGACCACGTTGTGGAGTGGGCGGGCCTCACATTGCATTGAGTACATGTGAGGAGTGACAGGTGCAGGGACACAAGTGGGACACGAGACTGTACAAGATGGTATAGCCCTAGCCGGGGGTATTTACTGGTGTATAGAGACAGGTTGTGGCATACAGGGGCATGTCGAGGAGTGCGGTGATACTTGGCGGTATGCAATGACACATGATGCGGTGCAACGGGCTCTTGGAGTGTTTCCTCCAAGGAGACTTATGGACATGGGCATTAGGTGTACCATTGGATGCAACTCACCTAGGATTGATGAGGACATTGTTGAGCATCTGGGGACACCATATTTTGTGGAGACAAGACTTCGAGGGGGTTATCAGCAGATCTGAAGCGGAGAGAGGGTCATTCGTAGGATCTTGAGCATTCTGGCAAACTCTTGATCGTACCCTCTGGGACATACCAACACATCATCTTCCGGTGTTGCTTACAATCCCAGAGTACTTGGTTGTTGCCCCTTGACACTCTCCATTTAGGCTGCAGGGCATGGGAGGCTCACCCTAGGCAGTTGGATGAGACACCGCATGTCATGGGCTGGGAGGAGACTCCAGTTGAGACACTTGGTAGGTGCACGAGCTAACAGATATAGGCTTAGGGATGGCGTGGTTGATTTTTGAGGTAACATATGTTCCGCCCCCAGGCTCACACTTGGGGAGGTGACTGAGAGGGAGTTGCATGGTGTTTTTTCAGCTAGAAAGCTCGAGGCATTAGGTGAGCATGAGGTGCGAGGGATGGTAGTCCTTGTTGGTAGGATGATGCCTAAGCTTCCGACAGTACCCGAGCACATCATCAGGAGCTAGGATAACAGATCTAGCTGTGTGATTCGGTAGGCGCAAAGAAGTTGGTCATTCGCGACACCGATTCTTGATGCTCGGTGCTTACCTATTGGATACCTACAAGAGTCAGAGACAAGGCACAGAGGGCTCCCAACAACTTGCAGCATATCACAGTAGCAGGCAGAGAGGATTGGGGGTTGTGGACCTCCAGTATGGTTATGGGATCCAGGGATCCAGTGGATTGGTGGGATACTCCAATCCTCCGTGAACATGGTCAAAATAATAGGCGAGATGATTCATTCATAGGCGAACACATGGGGGATCACCGAAGCCCTCACCATAGGGCAAGGCAGGTTGTTGCTCAAGATTGGGGCTAGCCATGGAGTGATAGCCACTGGCACTGTTT
Organism: Pinus taeda; assembly: GCA_000404065.3. Classification (NCBI taxonomy): domain Eukaryota; kingdom Viridiplantae; phylum Streptophyta; class Pinopsida; order Pinales; family Pinaceae; genus Pinus; species Pinus taeda. The sequence goes on along the minus strand of APFE030920475.1, from coordinate 19,738 downwards.
AGTCGCATTGGCAGGTCGGGCCTAGCCTCGATCATCGCATAGATTATGGTCGAGAGTTATGGGAGAGGAGGCTTTGGTATGAGCATTCTAGGCAGTCAGTGATGAATACGGTGTCGCGAGGTCAACATGACATTTTCTTGCTGCGATGGGCATGGGACCCTAGCGTCACAGTACTTAGCAGTTCACCTCTACTCGTATGGGTGAGCTGGTTTCTACACGGGAAGGTCATCCATATCTTCCATTTGGTTTTAGTGACTTATTGATGGTGTGGGGAACTTCATCGATGTGGCAAGGTGATCGGTAGGACGTGATCAAGGGAAGCTCGAGCAAACGAGGGTTCAATCCCACCAGGATTGGATTGCATCTTCGGGAGTCCACCCCTGAAGTGCACGAGAGGGACTATTCGATAGAGCAATTTCATGAGAAGATGATTAGGATCATATACTACCATGATGCTCTACTTGGTGATGGCATGCAGAGGGCATTGGGAGCCTATCATGAGCTGGACAATGAGTGGAGCGGGGGATGCTTCACACCGATCAAGATGGCTTCAGATCCTGGCAAGCCAGGGCAAGGATCAAAGGTGAATCGGTGGTACATTTGGGACCCCGGTATTGTGTGTAAAGACTATTAGGGTCAACTGATCACGAGAGGGTGCTTGTTCAGGCATTGCTTTAGGACAAGCAATTTTTGGTGGGGAGGACTGTAATGTCCGCAATTAAATTAATTTTGCTAAGATGAATTTTTATTTATGCAATTGGGTGTTGGGAAATATTTTGGCATGTAAACTAGGAAAAGTGGGTGGAGGGAGTCCCCACTTAATTTTTGGAGAGATCGAGACAACCAAAATTAGAGAAAATGAAAGATTAAATTGGTAGTCGGATATGGGGCCACCCAAAAAGGGGAATTCGAACCCCTTGGAAAATCGAATTGCTAAGGGAAGGAGGTCAAAATACAGTACGTTTTAATATTTAGCCGACAATTGCACCATTTTGTGGTTTTTTCGGGTGATTGGTTTGGGGCAGATTCCTTTTTGGGTTTGGATGAGTATTTTTGGGAGAAGATACAACTGCATTTTCAGGCGATTCTGGGCATCATAGAGGGTAATTCTCAGTATTTCTAGTGCAACAACAATTGCCAATTTATGAGTTTGCGTAGAAGGATATTGGGCCGAAGTTTCCTAGCTCTTGGGGTCATTTCCTCCACTTGGGTTTGATCTAACTTGCTTATGCAAGCCCAGGTGCACTTGTTCCTTGCTATATGTACTCCTTACAACTCATAATTTTAATGAGATGGCTCAGCTTATTTGCTCATCTTTTTTGTGATTTTGATGGTGCATACATGTATGATTTTATTTTCTATAGCCTAGTCCATGTGTCTATTATTAGCTGTAAATTTCAATTTGGAACATTACACTAGTGGTACTCGAAGAATGGAGGTGAAATATGGGCTTGTAATATAGGATGGAAGGTGTTAAGTATGACATAGGGAAGATGGGACGATGGTTCAATCATGGCTTCCTAGGTAATGCCCCTCCTATAACCCTAAAGGTCCTTAAGGTAGGTCCCATTGGACTAAGATCAAAGATTAACCCCCAAAGTAAGGTGTGAGAACAAGATCATGGTCGAGGTTTGTCAACTTTCTAGATCACCCCATAATCCATACTAAATACCCAAAAACAAACAAGTATAAGCACATTGTTGACCAAACGTGTGTCAACTACCCCAGGATGCAAAAGTACATGTCAAAAAATGATTTTTTTTTTCAAAATCATCATCATCATCATGCAGCTTCCCTATTGTCATTATAGTTCAAAATTTTGTAGCCTTGTGGGCCTTTATTATAAAAATGATTCTAGTGTGACTATAAAGCCATGTAAAAACATCTAGGCAAGCCTTTGATTTTAGCAAATAGTTTTACTCTAGGGAGTTTTTTACCCTTTGTCAATTATTCGCATTTTCTAACCCTTATAATTGGTATATTTTCTTTCCCTAGAGATTATTTATCTCAAGAAGTTTGCATCACTTTCTTTAAAGTATAAATGCTTGAAAGTTGTTTTTCTTTTCTTACAATCTACATTGGATGAAGTTGACTTTATGGGCCTCCTTGATCAAGAATCCAAGTTTTTACTCATTACCATCCTTGACTCCATATCCCCAAGTGAATCATATTAACCATCCTTGGTTCCATAAAAGTTAATCATATTAACCTTATTTTTACCATTTTTCCCCTTTTTCCCAAGTCTACTCCCATTGGGTCACATAGGGCATCAATTTCTCGACAGTTGGCACAAGGAAAAAATTTGATCTCCTCTAGGCTCATGCGTTGGTGGGCCCCCTCCCTCTCCAATTTGCGGCCATTTTGACGATGGAATCTCCGGGAATCCCAAGCCCTAGCTCTAGCACTGATTCTTGCCTAGGCATCCCAAAGGCTAGACATTAACATGATCAATTCAACTTTTTAAAGTGAAAATTCTTGTTTGGTCCTTTCCCCTCACCTTGTCCAGGATAGGAACATCATTGGTTGTTACATTCCATCCCTGAACATGGGATGGGTCCACTTGGCCCCATGTGGTCACACTTCTCAATAAAGACTATTTGATAAAGACCATTTGGGAGTCGAAGTTTCCAAGGATTATAGGGATTGACAAACTCCTTTATAAGCATATTCTTTCTCCCTCAACCCTCTAATCCCCACCCCTTACCCCTGGTGGACCAAGTCCCTTGCTTAAAGAGCAAGCAAGTTCCATTTTTCATTCCATCCTTGGGAAAGGGTTTTCAAGGTCACTTCTCACCGATCCATTGACCTCTACTTTACAAAATGATCCCTACACTACCCGGACTCCTACCATCGGTGAAAGTCCATAAAGAGAAGGGAGACATAGTTGTGGTGATAGTGCACTAAGCCTCCACTGTTGCCCTTGACCTAGCAGTTTCCCTATTAGGAACCCCCTTTAGTTCCCTTGCTGGTTTGAGTGGTGACATTTATGGCACCGTTGCCGAGGAGGAAGCAGGTTTTCCTCCCTAGTGAATCATTGAGGAATTGATTCATTAACGACATTCTTATTATTCCTCTGGCAACTCCACTCATTGTCGAAACCCCTAGTTTGGTTGAAGGTGACAACATTCCTCCTTTAACTAGGGTTGTCGCAAGAAGGAACTGTGAACCATCACCTATTGGCATCACTCTCCTTCCTGAATTCAAAAAATTTAGTGACTCAACTCCAAAAATGACGGATGATGCTGGCAATAGCAATAACAAGATGACCAAAAGTCAAAGACATTTGGTTAGTGTATTTTCTCCTTTGAAGCTCGGTAATGATCCCAAGCCCTTACCTAAGAAATATGACTAATGGTTACCCAGGTTCAAGGGAGATGCCACTATAAGTGCCCGTGATTTTGTTGAAGACTTTTATTAGAAATTATCCCCTAGGTTGATCTTCGATGAAGATAGGATCATGATGTTGTTTGCCTTATCACTTGAAGGACAAGCAAGAGAATGATACCTTAGTCTCCCTCATGGTTGTATCTCTGATTTCGATGAATTTGAAGACCTATTCATGAAAAGGTGGTCTTGCAATGCCCAGGGAACCTTCAATATCGAAAAGTTTTATCAAATATCTAAGGGAAGGGAAAGCCTTCAAGAATTCATTCAAAAGTTTAATAGGGTTGTACGAGATATCCTTGATCACCTAAAGCCTTCTGATGCCAACATCCTTGATAAATTTGTCAAAGTTGTGGGGGGTCACCTAACATATGCCTTAAGAGACAAGAAGCCTTCCACATTGGTTGAAGCTAAAGAAAAAGCGATTGAGGTTGAGGAAAACCTTTGCATCTCAAAAATGAATGTTGATGACATCCCTAAACCAAAACTGAGACCAAGAAGGAGAAACCAAAGGATAAACATGAAGAAACCATCTGGGCTATCCTCAAGAAGATGGACAAACTTAGTGAGGCGTTTCATTCATGGGATCAAATTGTTATGAACAAAATCACTGCTTTGGAGAAGGCCCAAAAGTCAAATTTTGTCGAAAAGGGGCAACCTTTTCCAAGAAAGCAAAGTGACGAAGATAAACCTAGCTCATCTCAAGTGCCAAACACCTTGGCCCCAACCAATATAGTGGACCAAGACTCTTCCTCTGAAGATGAGCCTTATGAGAGTGATGAGAGTGATGATGATGAAAAAGATGAACAACTAACCTTGTAGAAGTTGATATATTCAACATTCTACTTCGAGGTTCATACACTCACCCTCCCATCAATGAGGTCACAACCAAAGTTGAAAAAGAATAGCCTGTCCTAAACAATGATGAGTGTAGTGGAAGATACAAAGGGGCCCAGTACTCCTGGAGAGACCATGGCAAAGACCCTGCAAACTCCAAAGAGCCTAACAAAGAGGAATCTCTTCCCAAGCAAGATCCTCCCAAAAATGTACCCTCTAAAGAGCCTCCCAAAGAGAAAGCCCTTACAAAGAACCCTCCAAAAAAGGATGCCCAAACAAAAGCTAAACCAAAAAAGGGTCCTCAAAGGGAAGAAAACACCAAAAGGAAAGAAAAGGGAAAATATGTTGGGCTTAACATTGATATGGATGTTGTTATTGGAAAGATGACCGTATTTGTCCCTCTGAAAGAGATTGTTAAACTTCCTGAGCAAGGACAACAAATTAAGAAGTCCTTGGGTTTTAAAGAGGAAGAATTACCAGAAGACTTGCAAAAAATTCACATTCCCGATCCAAACCCCGGGGACGAACCTTTTGTGCTCACTTTGGCCATCAACCTTTATCTCCATAATTGTATGCTCGACTCAGGGGCTTCCGCAAACATCATGCCTTTAACTGTTATGAAGTAATTAGGTCTCATCATTACCCGACCATACAAGGTGTGTGGGTTTAACTCCAAACCTATGGAAGTTGAGGGTCTCATTAAGGATCTTAAGGTTTCTCTGGCTAGAAATCCCTACATATCCCTTCTCATGGACATTGTTGTCATCGATATTCCTGATGTATGGGGGATGTTGCTATCTAGGAAATGGGGAGCCACTGTTGGAGGGCATGTTCAAATGGATCTATCATAGGCTACCATCCCTCAGTCTGATGGGACCCCTTTCATCCTTCATAGAGAACCTACTTACCTATCACATGTGATTAAACCTGGTCCTTACTATGAAGTGTTGATTTGGGGTAGCATCAGATGTGCTCTAGCCACAAAATTTGGTGGATAGGTTGGGGCACATGAGATCTCCAATACCCAGAAAGGATTTGGACAGAGTCTAAACGGTTCACGAGATATTAAAATAATTAATATTTTTAATGGAGACCCTAAGTCTAAACGCAGGGAAAATAAAATATTAATGTGTACTAATATGAAACTGTGTTAGGATGGTCCAAAAGACATGGATCAAGCCAAATCTAATCCTAGTCATTGATTAGGGACTTAACCTCGACCGTTGATTTATCAACGAGGAAAGTATAAGATGAGGCTTGAGGGTTACTTGGAGAACACACTGAAGGAGACCAGTCAATTCAATTTCTGGAGTGGGGTTTGTTGAGAAATTGAACCAGTGGTCTGGAGAGCAGTTAGGGGGCAGCGAGTGCGGAGCAGAGAGACGGGAGATCAACACAGAGGTAGAAGAGGCAGACACAGAGCCAGAGGAAGCAACACAGAGGTAGCTGAGACTGCACAGAGCTAGAAGGGCCTGCATCATCCACGCAGAGGCTGCGGGAGTGACATAGAAGGCCAGAGAGGCTGCGGAGAGCCTTAGTAGGCTGACACAGAGGGTTTCAGGTTGACGTCGAGGTCAGTAGGGCCTACGCTAGATTCAGAAGAGCTGGAAATTTGTCTATCTGTGGGTAAGCCAATTTGGCACCCTGTTGTACTAGAAAATTGCTGAATAATAAAATCCTCCCTTGCTGCACCAGTTTTCCCACATTGAATAACTATGTCAATGTGTGCATATGTTTGTTTCTGTATTACGGTGTGATATCTGCAACAATATTTATTTTAATGTTTGTTGAAGTAATTTCATGAATAACTTATTATGAAATAAGTAGGAAAAGTAAATCAGTTGTTGCAGTGAGAATTTTCACATGAAGCACATAACACAGCGAAGCCCTCCCCCATTCTCCCTTCACAAGAGGTCTGTATCCTTAAAAGACCAAACCACAAGCCATGCAAAAAGTGGAAACCAAAGAAAGAATACAAAGTAGAGGACTTGGTCTTGGTGGACAAAGAATTAGTTCCTGGAAGGATTCATGGGAAAGTTGGGGATGACTATTACTACATTTCCAAACTCAACGATGAACTTTGGCCTCAACAGTCAAAATAATTCACATCACTCCTTTCCTTGATTGTTGATGTTGTACCATATGCATGTTAGAGTAGGATGCATTGCATGATGATTTTTGCATTAGAACTAACTACATATGATGTTTTTCATGATAGATTAGATTGCATGCATATATATATATATATATATATATGATTTGCATATTTTATTAGTTTATGGGCTAACATTAAGCATGTGTGATCATCAGAAACTGTGAAAAACATGCTATCCTGTGGCTTTGATTTTTTACATGTGCAAATAATAGGTCTATGATGACCAAGAGATTGTTGGAGTTCTTGTAACCTCCCGTTGTAGAAGCCTCAGCCAGTTCTACGATAGATCGCGTCCCAATTGGAGGCAAATGTTACCCACAACCTTTTGGGTGATATCCCCAGGAGAAATTTTTCTCCATGATGAGCCTCAGCTGGCAGCCAACAACCCCTTGATGCCTCCTACTAGCTCATTGTGCCATTTCTCTGCCACTTGAGCCAGCCATGTGGTCCCTCACCCACTTATATTGATCGTATGTTTGAAGGTGGGCGTTCTAAATCTAAAGGTATGTCTTGTCATTTGGTAATTGAGTATTGGGTTTACTTATCATGGATACTTCTGGGTATGGATTGATGGGGGGATTTGGCAGAAAGACTCGATTTAGTTTGTGTCCCTGTCCCCTTGATATCTTTTGGGTTGTTACACTTGGATCTTAGTCCCATGGGATCTCCTTTATTGACCGTTTGGTTCTAGGGTGGTACTACTTGGGAAACCCTGATTTTGGGTGTGTGGTCTTGCTCCTTTATCCACACATATCACTCCCTTTCCACTCACTATACCCCATTCATCTTTTCTCCCACATGGGTCCACATTCCCATTCTGGGTCCACATAGGGCTAGCCTCCCTACCTTCTCGCCCACACCTTGGGTCAGGCCTAGAATGATGACCCGGAAGTTGAAGCAGTTAAAAGTAAAAGTGAAAAGCATAAATGGCCACCTTTAACAAGAAATTGTACCACAAAATGCAAAAGATGGTTAGGACAAAAATAATTAGCACGTGGGCAAAAGTCAACACATGAGCTCTACCCCATCCATGGCCGTCACCCTGGTTCCATAGGCCCTAGATGTGCCTCCTCTATCATTCAGGAACCCATGATTGCCCAACCCTTGGAGGGCAATGAACACCCTACCTCAAAAGGGGTAATCATTACTATATTATACACATCATGCTCTTATCCTTTGAGCCCCGAGCATTTAATTAAAGAAAATTCATAAAAAGAAAAATGCATATAAAGAAGGGTGGAAAATCCAAGGTCAGGGCACCTCATGTACCACGACTGCTCCCTCCTATACATTATATACACAGGTGTGAGCTTCCTGTAATATCCCCAAGGGAAAATTAATAGTAAATATTCAAAGCCAAATAGACAAACACATCATAAAACCAGGACAGACAATCAGACCATGAAAATGCTCCCAAGACAACATTGTACACTCATTTTTTATAATGGAAAAGGTGTAAAATCAAGGTGCTGGAATGAGTGCACTTGGGCTTGCTTTTAGGAAGCTAGAAAAGGTCACAATGATTCCTGAATCACCCTTCTCCAAGCTCTGTTAACTCGGCCCAACTGATGCGCTGTAATTCCCAGAAAATGGTGTTGCTGCCTAAAATTAAGAGCTTCTACAGCCCTCTCTAATGCTCAGAAAATTCCGGGAATTTAATTTTGGCCTCTACTCAAGAAACCCAAAATAAACCACGAAGGGTTTGGCCAAAGCTTGACCTCGGAATTTAGGCCTCCTTGAACTTGACTAGCTCTCCTACTGGGAAATTCGACCTCCTGAATAATCTGCTGCTGAAATGCCCCAAAATGCCTGCAAACCCTATTAGAAGGCTTCCCAATCCTTCCCACTGAATCTCCACCTCGAACTCCCTTAACTCCACAAACTCCCGGAGTGCCTCTAACAGTGATATCGCACTCCTAGTGCTGTTGTGGCTCTCTCTGCTGTTGCAAATCGACCTCCTACTGTTGGTATGAATTGGGTTGAAGAAGAACTCCCTCCTAGGGCTTGCACTCGAAGTCCACCGTAGAGAGTGTTGGGATTTCCACTCGGAAACACCCAGTGTGCTGAACAACACATCCAGACTTGGCTCACTGCTCAAGCATGCTCTTGTTAAAGACAAATTCTAAAATGATGAATGGTAACCAAAATGAGAGCTCGTCCCTTCTTTTATTGAATTGCCTCCAAGGCTGCCCATGTGGGCCCACATCGACTTCCTCCCACCTTCGAGCCAGTGAGAGCGTAGTCTCCATGTGGGCCGAAAATGCCTTCGTGGTGGCCCCCACATTCCACCAAAGCCGCAATATTTTGGTGAGCACTATAATTGGAGTGCCTCTTAGGCCAAAAATCATGTATGGGTCCCCTAGGCCCACTTTCCCCAAGTGAAATAACGTGAAATGCCAAAATTGAGAAAAATTTCTATATTCCCTTAGTGAAATACTACACAGGAATATCACATTCCTCCCCGCTAAGACATATCAAGATATTCCTCTATTGATTCTAGCTTAGGACATATCAAGATTATAGAGGTTGGCCCATCCAAAACTCTAAAGATTAACCCTTCTCTCTCGACCAAACACGAAGAACAATTGTGCAATATACTGAGGCAACAACTAGATGATTTTTCTTGGGATTATAAGGAAATGAAAGGTGTACATCCCTCAGTTTGTACTCATCATATTTACATCAAAGAGGGATGCAAGCCTGTGCGCCAACTCTAGAGAAGTATGAACCCAACTCTTAAGGACATTAACAAAGAAGAATTACAAAAGCTACTAGATGCAAGGTTCATATACCCCATTTCAGATAGCGAGTGGGTGTCACCTCTTGTTTTAGTTCCCAAGAAGAATGGGAAGTGGAGAATTTGTGTTGATTACCGAGAACTTAATAAGGCTACAACGAAGGACCATTTTTCATTGCCTTTCATTGACCAAGTCCTAGATGGCCTTGTAGGAAAGAAACTCTTCTCCTTCCTGGATGGATTTAGTGGATACAACCAAATCCATATCAGCCCTAAAGACCAAGATAAGATCACATTTACATGTCCTTGGTGCACCTTTTCCTATAGAGTTCTTACATTCAGTCTGTGCAATGCCCCTGCTACTTTTCAAAGGGAAATTCTTAGTATTTTTGTTGAACTTGTTCATGACTCCGTTGAGATATACATGGATGATTTCACTCCTTATTGATGTGAATTCCAAGAAGCTCTTTCCAATCTATGCAAACTCTTGAAGAAATGTATTGAGATGAATCTCTCATTGAACCTTGATAAATGTGATTTTTTGATGAATGCAAGGACTGTCCTTGTCCATTCCATATTCAAGAAAGGAATACAAGTTGACCCAAACAAGATTTCCATCATCAAAGGGGTCCCTATCCCTAAAAAGCAAAGAGATGTCAGGAGTTGCCTTGGATTAGTTGGGTATTATAGAAGGTTCATTAAAGATTTTAGCAAATTGACCTCCCCCTTGTTTGGAATGTTGGCTAAAGATTCATATTTTTCTTGGACAAATAACTGTCAAGAAGCTTTTGAAATATTAAAAGAAAAGTTGACCACTGCACCCATCCTTATGGGTCCCAACTGGGCATTACCTTTCCATATACACACAGATGCCTCAGACAAGGTTGTAGGGGTTGCCTTAGGACAAGTGGAAGAGAAATTTCCTTACACTATCTATTTCATCAATAAGAATATTTCTAAAGTTGAGTTAAATTATATTGTCACTAAAAAGGAACTCTTGGTTGTGGTGCATTCTTTGAACAAGTTTATGTATTATATCACTGGTTATCAAACTTTGGTTCACACTAATCATGCAACCATTAAGTATTTAATAATAAACCTGATGTCAATGCTAGGATAATTAGATGGTTGTTATTATTGTAGCAATTTGATTTGACTATTGTTGATAAATCAATAAAAGAGATTGTGGTTGCAGATTTCTTGTTAAGACTGACCTTGCCTGCAGGAAAGGAAGAAATGATAGATGATCGACTTCCAGATGAACATCTCTTTGCAATATCAGTGTTTTCTCCTTGGTTTGCTGATATAGCCCACTATTTGGTTGCTAGGAGGTTCCCTCCTAACCTATCCTCCAGGGAGAAAAGCAAGATTGTCAAGAAGAGTGCTCCATTCACTTGGATTGGGGGAAACCTTTTCAGATTGGGGCCAGATCAGTCCCGAGAAGATGTGTGAGGGAAGAAGAGCTTTTTGACATCCTCTCAGCATGGCATGATGGACCCTGTGGGGGTCACTTTGATGCTTAGATAAACAACCTTCAAAGTTTTACAATCGGGTTATTATTGGCCCGCTTTACATCAAGATGCAAGGAGGTACACCACCAAGTGTGACTAGTGTCAAAGAATGGGTAAGCCAACATCCAAGGATGAAATTTCCTTAACCTCAAGTGAATCTAGAGCCATTTGAAAAGTGGGGCATGGATTTAATTGGACCTATTGATCCCCCATCAAGACAAAAAAGGTATATCATTGTATGCACTGATTACTTGACCAAATGGGATGAAACAAAAGCAGTAAAGGAAACGACTGAGTAGAAGGTGGCTGAATTTCTAGGGGAGAACATCTTCTATAAATTTGGTTTTCCAAGGGAAATAATCACTGATCAAGGAGCACAATTTACATCAAGTTTGATTGAAGACCTTATGAAGCAACACCACATCAAGCACAAGACATCTACTGTCTATCACCCTCAAGCAAATGAACAGGTGGAAGTCACCAACAAAGCATTGGAGAACATTCTTACCAAGGTTGCTAGCAGCAATAGAAAATACTGGGCAGACAAACTTATGAAAACCACTTGGGCCTACAACACCACTTGGAAGACCACCACTAGATTCACTCTATTTGAGCTTGTCTATGGGAAGAAGGCCATGTTGTCTATTGAATTTAAGTACAACACCTTTAGGAAAGGATGCTCCAACTCAATGGTCTATATGAATTCAGAATGCAAGCTCTCCTACACACTGAGATAATCCAACTACAAAGGAAGATTTGGAATGATAAGCACCTTAGGGAAAGGACTTTTCAAGGACATTATGCCCTGATGTATCATTCCATATTCAAAGATTTCAAGGGTAAGTTAATAACAAGATGGTTGGGTCCCTATCTGGTAGAGAAGTGTCATGAGAATGGGTCTATCCAAATCAAAACAACTGATGAGGAAGGGATTCCCTTACTTGTCAATGGTCATAAGTTGAATTTGTACAAGAAACCTTTGTCCAAAGAAGAATTTGTCAGTTCAGTCAGCAAAGAGTTAAATGCGATTGGGAGGCTCATAGCTCTTAGTCCACCAAATTTCTGAAAAATAATAATAATAATAAGAGGGCCTAGATGAAAACCTCCATGACGCATCTGAGGCCAACTCCTGAGTTGAAAACCTCTATGAGGTAGCCCAGGAGAAAAGAGAAAAAAAAAAAGAAAAATAAAAGATCCCCAGGTGAAAACCTCCTCTAAGGCGCCTAGGGCAGGCATGTAGGTTGAAAACCTCTACAGAGGCAGCCTGCTTGTCTCAAAAAAAAGAGGAGAAAAAGAGAAATACAAGGAAGGAGTTTTTACACCATTTCTGCTAACATTTTCTTTTTTCAAGACGCCAAACAGTGACAGAATCATGGTTACAAAGTAGAATCTACAAGTGTATTCCTCCATTCTTCCACCTATACATTTCATTTCCACACTCTCCACTCGCATAACCACCTCTCTCCATTATCCAATCAACAAAAGACTCCAATTTTGTCTCCTCGCTATGATGCTACAGGAGGAACCTGTAATGCTACAGGAGGTCCTGTAATGCTACAGGAGGAGCCCATAAGGCTACAGGAAGAGGATCCAATGGAAAACAGAAACTAGAAGTCCATGCTGTCTCTAGGAAATGCTAAGAGGGGTCCTCCGATGCCAACCCCATCACCCATCCACTCCATCTAGACAAAAACTTGCTAAAAAATTCCACTCTGTCATGCATCTAAAAAACACAAAAAAATCCTTGTTTTCTATTCTTCTATCACCTACACCACTTCCTCATGATCCTATTCTTGTTCTCATGCCTTTCATCACTTTCCTCAACCTGGCATGCAAAACGAAGACTTGAAGGGAGGATTAAATCATTGCTACAGGAAGGAGACTCCTCTTGTAGTAGCCTGTACAGTCAAAATAGAACTCCCTGAAATTGTTTTCACCCAAAGAGCGCACCATGGAGCCATTTATACAACAGAGAGGAGGCACATCATCCTTAGGAAGCATGCCATATACTCCACCAGCAACAGATTGGACACAGGGAAGGCACCTGCACACACAACAAGGTTATCAGTCAAAAGATCAAGCTATGAAGGTTTGAACAAAAACAAGCCAAGGAAATCAACTCCCTCAAGATCATGATGTTATGAGGCCTAGCTCCAACATGCTACCATCTCCATCAATTCGATCCACAGGTAGTCTCAGGTATGATAACTCTCACCTCTTCTCTATGTATAAAATGCTAAAATGTGTTAATGGTCGAGAAACGAGTTTTAATAGGTTGGAGGTGGCTAGTGAACTTGGCCACCCTCGGGTAGTTAACTAAACTTTATATTAAGTCACCCATGCAAAGTGGATATGTCAAATCAAATGGGGTGGTGCTTATGAGGGGTGAGGTGATAATCACAAGAATAGGGATAATGATTGTGAGGAGTGGGGACAACGGTTCAAAAATGGAAACTCGTGTATGTGCCATGTCACCAAAGTGCTCTGAGCCTTTACCACAAAGGGAATATTATGTACTAGGCTCAATTCCATTTGCACCATCGCTCATTCAAGAAAGCAGTTAGAGGAAGGTCGAGCTATTGTTATCAGACTACCTAGGGTGCCATTGAGTTGTTTCGAACTCTGTTTCCAAGTGCTACAGGAGCAAGCTACAAGAGAGTATGAACTACTACAGGAGGGTCGAGAAGGAGCTACTGGAGGAAATTTGTGGGTGAAAGAGAGCCACAGTGACCCGAAATTATCTTCAACCCTCATGCACATACATAGCTATTTTGAAAAGGAGTAAGTGGTTTCCTCCCTCCTTTATTTCCATACAATTACATGAGAAATTATGCCTGAAATTGCTAACTTGTATTATACAATTGAGTAGTAGGTGTTTTGGAAATTGTTGTGCGTAAAGGCAAGATAGAGGCAGAGAAAAATAATTTGTTTTGATAAAAACTCTAGCATCATTCTCCCTCACTAATAAGGAGGTTTAAGACTATTTTTACCACTGAGATTGATCTAAATAAAATTGAATTCCACAAGTAAGTAATACCAAGAAGGGGAAGGGGCAGTAGAAGAAATGGGGGGAGAATTTAATAGAAGAGAACCCACAAACACTAAGAGAATTCACCAACACCCTCCTATAGTGAACATTTTTAGAAGGCATCGATGGTTGGGTTTCTTTGAACTATTAAAAGGGTATGATGAAGATATTACTCATGAATTTGCCATGGCACTGCATCCTCAAGGGGAAGATAGTGCCACTATTGTTGTAAAAGGATTTTCCATCTCCTTAAGTCTTGAAACCATAAGTAGAGAGACCACCTTACCCTTAGGGGTTTGATGGAGCAAGGATAAGGCAGTAAGTGTTACAACTAGGAAGAACTTCATTCAGAGAGAGAAGCCCATAGAAGATAAGAATGGAGTAAGAAGAGAAAGCCTACCTTACCCCTGGAATGAGGTGGCTTATCACATCCTCAAATACATATCTTGTGAAGGGAGATTGAGTGTGGTATATGCCTATCATTTTAGGTTACTTCATGATTTAAGACTCAAAGCATAATTGCCTCTCCCTCAAAGACTTAATGTTCCCCATTTCCTCCTACACCCAATCATTGAAATGAGCCAGAAGGTGAGGGAAGGAAAGCATCATCACATAGCCCACCATGGCCTCATCAAGTTAATTGTGATGGATGCTTTGAGCCACTTAAGGAACCTTGTCCTCTAAATTGATTTTGTGGACATGGATAGAGAGGTCTTCATTGAAACCCAAGCCATCACACCTGGAGAAACACCAGCCTCTAGCACTAGAGGTAGGGGACAAAAAACAAAGGAAGAGGCAGGAAAAATTGAGGAAGAAGAAGTAGCAGGAACAAAGGAAGAAGAAGCAACAAGAACAGAGGAAGAAGAAGCAGAGCTTAAGGAAGAAGAAGAAGAGAAACAAGTAGAAGAAAGAGAAAGCCCTGAGAATACTTTTAAACCCCAAGGAAAAGAGAAGCAAGGACACTAAACAAGTCTTTCTCCAAGGAATATAGAGCAAGAAGTGGCTACCACATTGGTCACATTAAGCACACTTGTCAAGCCCAAAAGGATTCAGCCAAGGCAAGGTCCCCTATATTTCAAAACAAGGAAGAGCACCAAGATCAGGTAGGGGGAACCAAAACCTCCTTTAGAGGTCCCTATCACTATTGAGGAGTCACCCAGTAAAAAGGGAGAATCGGGGCCCAATGAAGGAAAAATTGAGGATATTACCTCTCCTAAGGGAAAAACCAAACCGCTTGTGACATATGAGAGAAGGCCCACCACCAGGGCATTGACCTTCAAGAAATCGAAGACAAAAATTGCCCTTGAGCAAGCATAAAAAGAAGAGCTACAGGAGAAACAGGGGTTGCTACAAGAGAAACAAGGGATGCTACAGGAGTAGAAAAAGGAGCTACAGGAAGGAGCATCCACCTCAAAAGTAGATGAAAAAGGCCTCCAAGAGCTTCAAGATCCTGATCCATAGCCCAAACTAGAATCCTAATACAAGTTTGTTGAAGGAGGTAGGATTATACCCTAGAAATTCGCCATCCCACTCTTCTTTGAATTACATAAGGAAAGAGGAAGGACACACAGATGGATGCATATTGCCAAATCCAAAAATAGAGAAGATGTGGGCTTAATGGAGGAAAAGATCAGCGAAATGGGCAAGGAATTAAATGACCTAAATCTGAGGGAGTAGCTACAGGCAAAAAATACAAGACTGAAAGAACACCTGCAAGAGAAGGAAACACTACTTGCCAATATATGGAGGCCATACAATGCAGGCATCCATCCAAATCCTATGCTCAATTTCCTCAAGGAGTAGTGGCTGCAATTTCAAATTAAGACACCAACACAATATGGGTCTTTGCCTTTCCAAGACTACAGGAAATTCATTGAGTTTCACAAAAAGGTATGTACGGAGAAGAGGGTAAAACTAGCTGATTTTTATATGCATAATCTAATCCTAACATATCTGAATTTTTGGGACCCCAATTCAAGATTGGGAGACATGAAACTCATGGCATTAGCATCTTGGTTAACACATGAGGAGATAAGGGATGAAGAGGTAAGGAAGGTGATTGCAAAGGAAGAGAAAGAGCCCTTATACATTAGAGCAGAATTGGTAAGCCTTGCAGCTGTCATCAACAATCACAACCTCATCTCTTCTGATTATGATCTAGCACCTAAGTAGATAGCAACCCAAGAACAAGCCATTCTACACTTTAAGGACACTTTTAGGATGCCAAGAACAAAGAGTCTACAAGCTTGTCAGAGAAAGTAGCATGCCTTACCCCACAGTCTGCAAATCAGAGAGTATCACTCTCTTGAAAGGCTAACGAATGCCTTGGAAAGAATCCCATTATACAAAAGAATCATGCAAAGACTGAAAATCAAATGGATAGGACTCAAACTCGGTCCACCTTTGTTGTTGGGCTTACAAGAAGAAAGAAACGAGGCAGAGGAACAAAAGGTATGGACAAAGATAGAGGCAAATGCAGGTTTTTATCCACAGGAAGGCACACCATTTGAGGTTCCTTGGGATGTCAAAGAGGCCACCAGGGCCATGAATGAGCTTCATATGGATGATTAAGTTTCTCAGAGGATAAGCAACACCTTCAATAGGGGGGTGATGATGGGTCCCTTTAATAGGTATATTTTAAGGTTCATTATGCTATCCTCCAACCCTTAGAATTGTCTTTTTCTCACATTAATTCACATTCTTAGACATAATATGCTTAGCAAGAAGAGTAAAAGGTGTTTGTCATAGTATATGGCCTAATGTGATTAAATTGCAGGAAAAATAAGCATTTTTGAGGCATTTACTATGCAGGGGCATGATGGAGACAACCAGGAGAGAATCTAGGGAGGCTTCTCCACCTCCTTAACTCTCTAACTTGCCTTGAGATCATCAAATCCTCACTCAAAAGCTCAAATTCACTGAAAGCCGAGTAACTCCAAGTGCAAGAGAAACTGAAGGAGGACAAACTCCACAATTTTTGAGCTATTGGAGGGAACCAATCCTATTTTCAAGGTCGATGCCATCAACTACCTTTTTGTATAAATAAGCCCGCTAAAAGGCTCATTAGGATTCAAATTTTTTATTTAGCTAGGAGTAGCTATTGATACCAGGGCTTGACCTTGTTATTGTTAACTTTCATGTGATGTATGAGACTACTATTTTCTGCTAATGAGAAGTTTGATATTGAGTTGCATTTGAGCTAGTTCTAGAGGATTGAAACCCTTGGGTTTGGGCCCAACCCAAAGGCATTAATCCCTCTTTTGTATTTTTGTCTTGTTTTTGTTTCCAAGCATTTCATGTCTTTCTTTTGTTGCAATAGATGTTAAGCTATAAAAACTTGTGATTGCAGGCTTCCCTATCACCTCCCTTTTTGGAAGAGTGATTGGAAGGATTCACAATCTTAGTTCAAAAACATTTGTTTATGATTTCTTGGAAATATATAGATGTTAGTTATCCTTTTGCATGATTAATTTCTGCAACTTAGGAGTTAGTTTAGTGATTAGAGTAGTGCTGTGATGCCCAAATTCCTACTGCAACAACTTATTATGTTTATTCTATTTATAAATTACTGAACAAAATTATTTATTGTTTCCTATAGTAACACCGAAACTAATAACTGCAACCTTCACCATTTATATAAAATGCAAAAACAAGAAACTGAACAAGAAAGAAATACAACACATCTACACAGTTATTTTTGGACAAATGTCTCCGGAGAAACCCAATGTAGGAATACCGGTGCAACAACTTTGAGGGTTTTATTATTATGCAATAGTAATTTTTGAATACAATCTCTGGATGCCTTCTCGACAATCCAGTTACAAAGAATATCACTGATAGAGAGATAAGTGAGGTTACCTCATAATATCACTGGAAATCTTGGTTGATTCAACCACTAAATGAACTGCCCCTCGCTGCCTCTGTGCAGTCACTGCGTCAGCCCAACGTCCCATCCTCTAGGGACAGCGTCACCCCTTCAGCTGATCGATTTGCCTCTGAGATTTTGACTTCTACTCTTCCAGTCTCACATTCTAGCTTCTAGCTACAAAAATCGATCTCCTCAACAAATTTTCAGACTTCCTCTAGGCTCTGCGCTACCTCTGCATTAGCCTACGCTGCTTCTACATGGCCCTGCATGGCTCTGTGTCAGACTCTCTAGCTTTGAGCTGCCTTTGCTGGATCTCTCTCTCTTTTTTGCTGAGTATTCTCCGACCGGGAAAGATTTCCCTTCGAATACTATCCCTGCCCCTCACTGCAAAACATCACTATCGAAAATCTCTCTGTCAGTTGCTTTGCTTTAGAAAATCGAACTTTTGATCTCCCCTCTGTGTGTTCTCCAAGTGCCCCTCAAGCCTCTTCTTATATATTTTTGTGGGACAACCAACAACCCATATTAACTTCTAATCAATGGCTTTGATCATTTTGGCTTGATCCTCGTCTTCTTCTCAAAGCTTTACCCACAGTTAGATTAATATCCTTTCATTATATTAGTTTCCTAAGTTTAGAGTTAAGGACCCATTAAAAATAATTAATTATTTTAATAAAATTGTATCTGAGTGGAATTTCCCAAAATGATTTTTGGGTATTAGAGAATGCATGTGTCTAAGCCTCCCTGCAAATTTTGAGACTTATAGAACATCTGATGCTACCAGAAATCAACAAACCGAACATCCTCTTTTCCCCACTGCAAAACAAAGTAAAATTAGTGTTTTTAATTCACACGCATGTTACAAGTTAGATTTATGATTTTCAAGCAAAAGTAAAGTAAATCAATGATACATGCAAGTAGGTTATTGATTTGATAAAATGTGCAAACTAGAGTAGCTTTACTTTTGCAAGTAGACTAGCCCTTTTTCTCTCATGTAATGTTAATTAGCATCTCCAAGTTGAATGAATGGAATTTTCACTTTCATAGTTAAAATCAGTTTCATTAGGAGTTTTCACTATAGTTAAGTTGGAGGAATGGTCTCCGAACACCTTGATATGATATCATGGCTAAGGGTGGCATGAGTAGAACCTAACCTACTATGCATACATCACTGTCACCTCTAAGTTTGTACAAACCCCAGGTTGATAATTTAAGTTGAGAAGCCCTTGGCGGTTGCACCACTCTTGGTGCAATACCAGGGTTAACCACTTCACACATTTCAAATAAAGAGAAATTCAGCCTTCTGCAACACCTAGTCAACTATAATCAAATAGGCCAAATTTCAGCTTCCTGCAGTTGCCCTGAAGCTCGGTCAACTTGCCTCACACCTGCGGTCAAACTGCCTTAGACCTACAATCAACCTTCCTAAGAAATTAAGTCAAATTATGCCTCTAAAAGACTCGATCAACTGCCTCAAAATGCATTCAAACAACTGCCCAAAAACTTGGTCAAACTATTGGTCAACACAAGTTAAATGTTGCTCAAACTTCGTTGGTTAGACTTCAATCTTCTCCTCTCTCCTTTGGATGTGTGAACACAACAATAGATGAATTAATGAGATCCGAATTGATACTGCAAATGGTGAGGTCGAATGGAAATATATAGTGGATTAACGTTACCCAAGAGGTGTGTCTTTTGGCTAGGTCAACTTGTACTTTTGGAGCCTCCACGAAAATTTAAATTTTAAAATTAAATTTAACTTTCCCTGCAAATAATTTTATTTTCAAGGCCAACTTGTGTATTGAAGCATACCGACCGTAACCACCAAAATTCAACACTCCCCAAAATTCAACACTCCCTCTTAGCTAGGGAGATATTCACCTTGACTTCCATAGATGTACATTTGTTGAAAATTTTCTCCATCCCAAGAAAAGATTAAATGAGTTAGCTATGTTGATGTACCCATACACTTCATGTTCTGTGCTAAAACTACGTGGAAAGCATCCTGCATCAACATCATGCAAAGGGATCTACTCAACCACTAGTCACATACCCTTTGCAAATGGATCTAATCACCCACAAGCTAAAACCCATGGCAATATGGTCAAAACCTTTTGACCAAGGTCAACAAGACTAGTCCAGTGTCACCAACTCAACAAGTCGTCTCTTGGATTCATGTTAGGAACCCCTTGACAAATGGTGAAACCCTAGGCCCATT